>CM022950.1:45603769-45831197 GCA_012931725.1 Litsea cubeba
CAACTATGGCCACTTCTTTTTCAACTTCTCCACTTCTCCACCTTTGATTATAAATCCGGATCCTCTGTTTTGCAACAGGTCTCCACATTTTCAAGGTTATGGCACACCATAAGATCAGGTCCCCTGTCTCCTCCGGTTCCAATTTCTGCAAGGTGTAGACCCTTTGCAAACACAATATGAAATCTGCGACGGTGACCAGGTCCTTTGCTCCTCCTCCAGCGACTACAACAATTTGAAGGTCCGGATCTCTTCTTCGACCAGAGAGATTCCGGATCCTCTGCGATTCCAACGCAGAGCCCCGGCTTCTTCTTTCAACGTCTGCAAGAGCACGCGCAGATCGACTCCGATCTTCAACAAAAACACAAAGTCTGGGGATCGACTATGTCGCTTCCTCCTTCTTCCGGGAACAACTCTATAACAGAGGGTCTGTGTGGCCTACCGAGATCAATTGCATTGATCTCTTCTTCAACTAGATCCGGTTTCTGGATCCATCGATCACACGATCTGAGCAATCTCTGCATCGCACAGCAACACCTGATCCTTGATCAAGAAGGTGGCCCACCTTCGATCTGAGCTCTGATACCAGTTCTTGTGGTGGGATCTACAGCGAAAATTCCAGTGATCGATGGTCTAGATGTAACTATGCATGAACACATGCAATCAATCCACACATAGGATTTGCGTGGTTTGCCCATTAAGAGCTGCGTACACGGGAAGATGGCAACATCGATCTCCTTTTTCTTGTCTTGGATCCAAAAATTTGGAGTGTCAAAGATGTTTTTCTGGCTTAAAACATTTTTTTTTAAATGAGAGAAATTACCCTTAACTTAAGACATGGATAAGATGCATTACCAAACAGTGTTATTCAATTCAGATCTCATAGCATTCGGGTGTTGGCAAATGATCTTATTACAGAAAAGCTAATCAGATCTTAAACTCGTAGCTCTAATAAGATTTTAAACTCACTGATCTTTTTCAAACAATTAAGACGTCGAAAAAATAAGACGATCCAAACAAGCCCTTAGTGATCCCTGATCAAGACACTGGCAAAATCCCACCCATTTGACAAGTCATCACAAGCCATGTAATGAAAAGAGTACGCATTGAATAATGCAAGTACAACATTAAGGCCTGGGTCATTGAATGGTACGCCCTTCCGCCCAAAGCCAGACTAAATGATATTGAATAATACAGAATAAAGACTGATACTGAGTGCTTCTTCCATGTATGGTTGAATGCATAACTGACTTGTATTTGTGTTTACAATTACCGAACTGCTTCTGTTGGAATAACTGAACTGAATGAAATGAATGTCATTGTATTTGATTACTTGACTCATTGTATGACTTATTGTCATACGTATTGAATTGTATAGAACTGTTAAAATGATGAATTGACAAGTTCTTATAAATTGATAGCATGTACTATCATAGATTCGTATATACATTGTTGAACCGTCGTTTTCACGGTGTTATTGACGACATCGCAGGCCCAAATGCCCGTGCCGGTCCTGCAGAGGCCGTGCCGCCAGCTGATGAGGCCCATCCGATACCTCTAGGAGGTTTAATGGAATGGACTTAAGTCTGAGTGCTTTTGTATAAGTTATTTTGAGATGTAAATAGAAGTTCCCTATATTGTATTAAGTATACAGTTGTTGACTTTGATAGATTGTGAAATGAAATATGTATATATGAACTTTACTTTTGGTAAAGGAACTCATATGATTAATAGTGTTTCACCAATGTATATATATTTCCGTAAATTTTATACATTTGACAGGTTATGTGATTGATATCCCTTGTGGGTTTTGTTTTAACTTTATGTTAATTCGGAGTTTACGAGAGTAAGTATGAGTTTACGACTCAGGGTTTGTCCGAAGTAATCAGATCTCAAGCCCGGGTCGTGACAGGATGTCAATGGATCTTTGACAAGAAAAATCAAGCATGCAAATGCGGAGGGAGAAAATTTTCTTCCAGGGTAGTAGCCATTCGGGAAAAAATGTTTATTATGATTTCTTTCACCATCAGCGCGATAACAAGGATCTAGTTCTGTTGTTTCTTTGAATGGGAGGTCCCTGAGCTACTGGTGGTAGGGCAAAGGAGGCAATTCGATCCAAAAGCCCGGCCGGTTTGAGGACACATTGATGACTCTGTCTTCATTTAGATCCAAGACCCGATTAGTGAATACCAATACACCAAACCGAATAATCAGTGATTTTTACAAAATAATTAAGCTTAAACTTTTATTAAACAGTTTTATGAAGAATAACAATGAAACAACGGGTTAGTGATTCATACATTTATTATATGAAAATACCCCAATGACGATATCATCAATGGTTGATGATATAGTCAACTTGGGTTCGTCAACCTCCATTTCATCCTCTCCGATTCATAATACTCATTTTCATTTAGATTCTAAATCAGTCTCATGTATCTGTTTTCATCCTCACTCTACGACTCTCTCTTCTCAAGCCACCAATCTTCCCGACCTTCCCTAACCATCCATCATACCTTCATCTAGCACACCACCTCTCGTCCCTCCATCACCAAACAATCCATCATCTCTCCATCCTATAGAACTCGACTCACGAGCTCCATCATGGTTCCAAATCTCAACTGCCTTCAAAGCCATCCACACAACAAATAAAGCTCCATCCTACCATAGCACCCTTCTCTGTTAATTTTTTTTTGGTCTCAAACTTCTTACCACCATCCAATCCTACCAAAGAAACACACTACACACCTTCAAAACCCCATTTCCTTTGTAGGGTTTTCTACCATAAAAAAAGAGCAAAAGAAATGTGAATTTTTGGATCTCTAGAAAAGGGTTAGGGCAAGCCAAATCTGATAATACTCATACCACTTAATATGATATAAGGGGTCAGAGTTGGCTCATGAACTCTTCCAAAAGCTCAACTCCAAGCTCAGTGATGGTGATCTCTGCATGCAGCTTGATATCTCCAAAGCTTTTGACAAGCTCAGTTGGGCGTTCCGCCTAAAGTCTCTAGCCTTCTTTGGCTTCTTAGAGGATTGGATCCCCCTCATTAAAGAGTGTATATCTTCTGCCAGAGGTTCTGTGCTCATTAATAGATCCCCCCGTGGGTTTTTCAACTCTAATTGTGGTCTGAGACAAGGGGATCCACTGTCTCCTTATCTCTTCATAATTACAGAGGAAATTCTCAGCCTAAACATCAACAAGCTGATTGCAACTGGGCTCATCTTCCCCCTCTCTAATATCCCCTCCACTCCTTGCCACCTTTTCTATGTAGACGACATCCTCCTTTTCCTCAAAGGCTTCAAACCTAGTCTGCTAGCCCTGAAGCAGCTCCTTAGCTCCTACCAACGTAGTTCCGGCCAGTCCATAAATTTGAGGAAAAGTAAAATTTTCCTTGGTAAGTGCTCAGTGGGGAAAAAAAGACAGATCAAAGACTTCACATCACTAAATGATTTCCCCCTCTCTTCTTCTTACCTTGGGGCTCCCCTGATTCTTGGCACCCCTAAGAAGCACCACTTCACTCAGCTAATAGACAGATTCATGGCCAAGATCTCTGGATGGAAATCCAGGCTTCTTTGCTTTACTGGGCGTACGATCCTTCTCAGACATGTTCTTGGCAGTCTAGCTACTCAGCTACTCACATTGCAATGGTCCTGCCCATTCCCAGATCAGTGACCTTTCATTTGGAGCGTATGATGAAGAATTTCCTTTGGTCTGCTGACTCCACCCTGCTGGCAAACAGTGTGCCTCCCAACTCAGGAGGGTGGCCTGGGCATCAGGCACATCCACGAGCAGAACGAGGCTTACTTCATCAAGTTAGGTTGGCAGGCTGCTTCCTCTCATTCTCTCTGGGCAACCTGGATGTCCTCTAAGTACTTCCCCAAGTCTGCTATATGGAGCTCCTCTACCTCCAAGTTTGGATCTTGCATCTGTTAGGTTTATGGGTCTTGGGTTTTGGCTCGTTTTGTAGGCCCAATGCAATTAGGGTTCAAGGGTAGTTTAGTATTTGATGAAAACTATATATTATACTTTTGGTTGTAACCCTAAGTGTGGGGAAAAATCTAAGAACAAGAAGACGAGCTTTGTCCGTGGACGTAGGTGTAAAATCACCGAACCACGTAAATCTGTGTTCTCTTCTGTGTGGTTTGTTTTGTTTGATTGTTGATCGCACGCTTCCGCACACACGATCACAACAAATTGCTTTCTTTGAATTTGGACACCATAGCCGGTATCCTTTCACACCACTGCTGAAACCCAAGAATATAGCTTTCTTGGCCCTTGGATCCAACTTACTCTCTGTGACATGGAAATAAGCAGGACAACCAATGGTTGAAGAATGTGTTCCTACTACCTACAAAAGAAGCAAAGAGGCATTCAGAAAGTGTAGAGTGACAGAATGCAATGGATGAGGAAATGAAATCTCTTCATAAGAATGACACTTGGGAGCTGGTACAGTTACCTAAGGGGAAGAAAGCAATTGGGTGCAAATGGGTCTACACCATGAAGGAAGGATACTCCAGGAAAGGACAGTGTCAGGTACAGGCTAGATTGGTGGCTAAAGGCTACGCACAGAAGGAAGGCATTGACTACAATGAGGTATTCTCTCCCGTTGTGAAGCATTCTTCGATTCGTATTTTGTTAGCCTTGGTGGCACAATTTGATCTTGAGTTAGTGCAACTCGATGTTAAAACTGCATTTTTGCATGGTGATTTGAATGAGGAGATCTACATGACCCAACCAGATGGGTATAATGCTGCTGGTAAAGAACATTTGGCTTGTAAACTGAAAAAATCGTTGTATGGTTTGAAACAATCTCCGAGACAGTGGTACAAACGATTTGATAAGTTTATGATTGGGCATAAGTACACACGGAGTTCTTTTGATCATTGTGTCTACTATCGCAAACTACGAATGGAACCTTCATTTATTTGCTCTTATATGTCGATGATATGCTTATAGCTTCTAAGAGCAAGGTGGAGATTGAAAAATTGAAGACTCAGATGAGTAATGAATTTGAAATGAAGGATTTGGGCGAAGCCAAGAAGATACGTGGTATGGAAATTCAGAGAGACAGGGTGCAAGGCAAGGTTTGTCTATCACAGAAACAGTATTTGAAGAAGATACTACAGCGTTTTGGTATGGATGCAAAAACAAAACCTGTGAGTACACCACTTGCCTCTCACTTCATGCTTAGCGCTGCTATGTCTCCTAGCACAGATGATGAGCGTCAGTACATGGCTCAGGTTCCTTATCAGAGTGCTGTTGGTAGTTTGATGTATGCGATGGTGTGTACTAGGCCCGACATTTCACAAGCTGTCAGTATAGTAAGCAGATATGCATGATCCAGGAAAAGAGCACTGGCAAGCGGTGAAATGGATCCTACGGTATATTCTGGGTACCGTGGATGTTGGTTTGTCGTTTCAGCGGGATGATAGTATTGGTCAGCATGTGGTTGGATATGTGGATTCCGATTACGCTGGTGATCTGGATAAGCGTCGGTCTACTACAGGTTATGTATTCACTCTTGCAAGGGGACCGGTGAGTTGGAGGTCAATGTTACAGTCTACAGTTGCTTTGTCAACTACTGAGGCAGAATACATGGCGGTGACAGAGGCCATTAAGGAGGCTATTTGGCTTCAAGGTTTGCTTGATGACATGGGGATCTTTCAGGAGCACATGGATGTCCATTGTGATAGTCATAGTGCAATTTGTTTGGCAAAGGATCAGGTTCATCATTCACGAACGAAACACATCGACGTACAGTATCATTTTGTGCGGGAGATTGTTGATGAGGGAGATATACTCCTTAAGAAGATTGCGACTGCTGATAACCCCGCAGATATGCTGACTAAGGTTGTGACTGGGGTCAAGTTTAAGCATTGCTTATACTTGATCAACATCCTGCGAGTTTGAGCACTTTCAGGTGCTAGCGCCTACGGGCGCATTTGGAGGCGTGTGATTGCATGCCAAGGTGGAAAATGTTGTGGCCTGCAAATCTCGCCAAGGTGGAGATTTGTTAGTTTTATGGGTTTTGGGTTTTGGCTCGTTTTGTAGGCCCAATGCAATTAGGGTTCAAGGGTAGTTTAGTATTTGATGAAAACTATATATTATACTTTTGGTTGTAACCCTAAGTGTGGGGAAAAATCTAAGAACAAGAAGACGAGCTTTGTCCGTGGACGTAGGTGTAAAATCACCGAACCACGTAAATCTGTGTTCTCTTCTGTGTGGTTTGTTTTGTTTGATTGTTGATCGTACGCTTCCGCACACACGATCACAACAGCATCTGGCGAAAGATTAGGCAGGCTGCCCATTTCATTGATTCGGGCTGTAGATGGATCGTTGGTAATGGTAACAGAGTGAATATATGGCATGACTGTTAGGCGACGGATAGTAGTTTAGCTTCCCTTTTTACTTCATTCTCCTTCCCTCGCCACAATTGGATCAGCTCCTTCAGACATGACGACTCTTGGGTAATTCCTGATGACATCCCCCTTGGACCAGCTGAGTCCCTCAGGCTGGCTTTGCAGGACTTAGTTCTTATTCCCACCTCTGCAGACCACATTAGTTGGAAAGCTCACCCTGGTCAGGACCTCTCTTTCAAAGAAGCCTGGCAGCTCATCTATTCCATAGTGGCGCAGGTAGCCTGGGCTCCCTACATTTGGCACCCCCTGCTGCTCCCCAGAATCTCCTTCTTCTCCTGGAGACTTATGCATGGCAGGACTCCCACCCTGGACAGGATTCAAGTAGTTGGCATCTGTCTTGCCAACCGTTGCCTTGCCTCTGTAAAAAACAACTTGGAGAGCATCCTTCACCTCTTCTTTTTCTGCCCCTTTGCTGCGTCTCTTTGGTCTTGGGTTCTTCAAACGGCTGGAGTGTGCAATGCTTCTTCCCTTTCTCCCTCCTTGATTTGGCACCATTTGTCTCACGGCTATGACAAGTTGGCTAAGCAGGGAATGTCTTATTCAATTTTTTTGACTATCATTTATGTCATCTGGAAGAGCAGATATGATCAAATTTTCAGGAATTCCAGCGCCTCCCTGACTAAGGCAAAGGCCAATCTGACTGAGCTCCTTCCATCCACTCTCAACAAATTAGAGAAATCTTTTTCTGGAAGGCCTCTCCTCCATTTTTGTAATTTTTTGTCCTTTTAAGTGTAGTGGATTGCCTGCTGTGCTTGGCTTTGTGTGGTGTTTCGCTGTGCAGTGCTGTACTGAGTTTTGAAGCCTCCTTCGTGCTGGTTCTGCATTGAAGGGTTTTTGCTTCCCTTGCTCCCTTCATGTGAAGTGAAGTGTTGTGATGTGCTGTGAAGTGTAGTGTTGTGCAGTTCTATGCCGTGCTTGTAAATGGGTGCTTTACTTCTTTCATGTTCCATTCTTTTAGCCTCTTGCTTTCTTTGGGTTGGCTTTTCTCGTGCCTTCTGTATTTTGGGCAAGTTTTATTTTTGTTTGCCTTCCCTTGCTGTTTTTCCTTATTTTGGGGGCTCTTTGCCCTGTTCCCTCTTTTCTTATAATACAATTGCCTTTAAGCAAAAAAAAAAAAGGAGAAAAGGATGGTCGAGAAGACGAGCTCAAGAAAGTGGCTAGAGAACCAGCACCATCCAATGCATTCATCACCTCCATATCCTTCTAAAACCAACATAGAAGAAGAAGAATATCGTTAACTCAATTGACGACGTACTTAAACAAATTGACGAAATCGTTAATCAGGGTAGTTGTGTCAAAAAAAAAATATATGAACAACTCTGTTGTCATTTTATGATTTTTCTTCGTAAAATCATTTAATTAAAGCTTAAGCTTTATTTTTTTGTAAGAATTCCTAATAAATATATCATATAGTTAATTATGTAACTTAATATTATTGAATAATTATACATATTATAGATAGTAAACATTGGTTTCATTTTGGGCCTGTGGAGTCCGGTCCACATGTTATACACTGGACTCATTTTTTACATGGGTCCGAGTACACCATGGACCCATCATAAACTCGACTCATTTAAATCCCTATAACTACAAGGGATTTTAAATCAAAGTATTGAGAGAGAGCGAGATAGAGAGAGAGAGAAACCAGGGCAACGGAGTCACGCGCGGCAAGAGTGACTATGTCAGAGCAATAAACAATCTGACCACACTTCTTATGGACGAGTTCACGGAGTTCGTTGATGGTAACAAAGGCCTCAGGCCTCAATGTGAGATTGGGAGGGGCGTCTTTCTCACTTGGACTGCTGGTTGAACTGTCTAGCAACACCGATCCATCACAACCCTGAACCAAAACAGATAACAACCGCCCTCATCAATCATCCATCACCATCTTAATCTACTCACTCAAACAAACACCCACATCATAATTATAGAAGATTTGAAAATGTTGAAATGTAGAGTGGTAAAACTAAAAGATATAACATAACAAATGAGCACTTTTGGGAGAATTTAGGAGTAGCAATAAAATTTCATAAAATAAAACGAACTCGTTTGAGATGGTTTGGACAAGTCCAAACGCGCTGGTGAGATTTTTTTTTTTTTTTTTTTTTTGTATGCAGGTTGATGGCTCACCAAGGAAAATGGATAGGCCAAAGTGCGCGTAAATGAAAGTAGTAACAATTGATGGAAATTGTTAGTCCCACATGGGTGTCGGAATCAAATTTGCCGAGAACCTTAGTGTGTTCCGGCGTGAGGTAAACCCTACGAACTCGCTGCGAATGCTCTCAGATCTACTAGATGATCAAAACGAGAGTTCTTATCTCCATTAAATAGAGCAATCCCTACTCTACCTCTTTTAGAATCCCACATCTCCTAACCAACGTAGGAATTCTGCCAAACCGGGAGTCTGAACCTAAAACTCTACCACCAAGAGTTTGATCCTTTTCTAACTCAACTAGATCATGATTAGTTAGGAGTTCATCCGCGGCACACCGTCGTGCTCGATCTGGCTTGTGCCCCATAGCAGTCAGACCACACAATTTTCCAACAACAACAATGTGAATAAGTGTAATTCATCCAAAGATTTGGTTGGGATAAATGAGAATGGAGAAACATGATTCATGTAGCCGACCCCACCATAATTCATACAAGGGGTTTTGACATGTTAGTCCTCCTCAAACTCAGATTCTCCAATTTCATGACCACAATTCACATAATGTCTCCAAAGTCAGTAATTTTTTAATTTTCTTTGTCATAGATCCCATGATATAATGGGAACAATATATGTCACAAAATCTGATGAATCCCCTAATATCATGGGACTGTCTCATGATGTCATGGCTTTTATGCAGCATCTTAGGAAAAAAAGAATTTCAAATGATAAAACCTGAGAAATTTTGGCCAGATGTGTATTTACTTTTTACAAAATATCATTTTTCATCTTCTATAAAAAAAATGAATTTGTTTGCTAATTGGAGAAAATGTATGATGTAGAAATTGATAAATCTCTTGATATCATGGGATATGGTGTAAAAAAGTTACAAAAATAATGTTAAACAGATTCAATCGACCCTAATGACATTATCTAAATTTGGGTCATGAAATTGAGAAAACCGAATTTAAAGAGGACGAATATGTCAAAACCACTTGATACAATGGTTTGATGTGATGATGACTCAAATACCCACCGGGCATGCCGCCTTTCCTCACCATAGCGCTTTGTCACCTCACCAGCGTCACTTGGGGTCCCTATAGGTGGGTACAAAAAAAAAATAAAAAGAAAAGTTACCTGAACAAAGCAGTCGTGGAAGTGAATGCGAAGCAGGGCAGCAGCCTGGCCAATGTCTTTCCTAAACACCATAGTCAGATGGTCCTTCACGATCTTCTCGAGGTTGGGACATTTCGATTTGTAGAACCTATACGACAGTCCCTTTACAATAGGAGGAGGTATGATCTGGGCCTGCAGAACTGGGCAGGAGGAAGAGACAAGTAATAGTAACAGTAGACTAGCAACAGACATGGAAGCCATGGTTTGTTTCTGGGACAAAGAAAGTGGAAGGGCTAACACCACTTCTTATAGGCAAAGGAGCAGTCATTTGAATCTGTAAAATAATAACTCATTTTCCGTGCGGATTTAGTATGGGGACAGTTAACTCATTATCTTTTTGTTGATAAAATAAAAAGTCTACATAGATGGAGTTAGTCCATGATTCTGTCATTGAGCTAGTCCATGTAGCAGGACTCTTGATAAAATGCACTTGTAAAAGAGAAATTAATGATCTGTGCTCCTAAAAGGCGAAAACCATACCGAAGGATAAGTCCGCGCAGACTTGCAGAGTAGCTGAGCCCGTTTACATCCCCACATCTCTTTGTAGATGTGTAGAAGTGCAGCTAAGGTGGGATGAGGATAAATAATTTTGCAGTTTCATTCCATCAAACACTTGCTCACTTCTAGGAAAGAAAATACTTTCTATAGTACATGTGTGGCCCGTTTATGATTAGATCACGACCGTTATACCAATCTCCCACATGATTGGCATTCTTTCCAAGTTTAGATTTCAAAATTAAGGAGTAAGATGAATCCATTTGTGGGACATTTGACCAGGACTCCTAACTAACATCAATTGCTTCTTAATTCGTATTTTATGTTGTGACTTGCATTCATAAGGATAAGGGTCCAAACAAAGTAAATTTAACTAATATTATAAGTTTGGCATATGGTATCACGTTTTGTTTTCCTTGAGGGGAGACTTTCCCATGAAGTGGCGGATCCAGGATTTTCATTTAGAAGGGGATAAAATTTTGATAGACTAAACATTTTTAAAAAAAAAATTTGCTAGACTTTACCAATACTTTTTTACATTACCAAATAACACATATATGTTTTTCTTTAGAAAATGTCCAACTCGTTAAACTCAACTAGATGCATGAAGTTATTGAAGATTGGGCAATGAAGAGGTTAGGATGTTAATTAGAAGTACCCAAAAGCTTTAGATAGATAAAAAAATAATTCTAACATTGATTTTAGATACTCAAACTCACATTATCATGTTTCACTAAATTTATGTATCAAAATCAATGTCCAATGGACGTCACTGCAAATTCAAGGTGAGTGTGTGTGTGTGAGAAGAACTAAATACAAGAACATTTTGAGGACACCCATCTTTTCTATTTCTTTCACTTTTTCAAAGCCTCCAACCTTTGGATAATGGGAACGAGATTCGGTCTTTGAATCATAGTGGGGGTAAGAAGATGGGATAACAAGAATGAATTTGTTCATCTTTGGATTTTTATTGATACACTCAGATTTGGTGGTTTAGGGTTTAGGGTTTGGATTAAGATTTAGGGATTAAGGGTTTGGAAATAGAAATTGGAGATTAAGCGTTCATATTTAAATATAGAGTACGATTATGAAGGATTATTCTAAATATTGTTGACAGATGAAGATGCAGTAGTCTACACAGTACATAGGGATTGGCAATGCCCAGCTCAATTTACAATCGGCGGTCGCCCCAGGTCACAACCACATAGGTCCGACGTCCGCCCCTGGTCCCATGCTAATCAATCTAAATTTTGTTGCCAAGATAAAAATACAAAGTTGTCATTAAAGTTATTCTAATTGTTGATCTTTTATCCCTGTCCGAGGAAACAATCTCCAAATTATCATCAGGCTAGGGACAGGCTGTGAGCTGGCAAAAGCCAACCCGAACCGTTAATCCGAGTCGCAGGTCAAGTTTTCAAAACCTGCATTTAAACGAGTCGGATTAGGGTTAGCTCGTTTAACCCGTATAACCCGTTTATTTTTTCTTGCAGCTGAAACTTATACACAATACTTAATTCTATGGAGTGTATCTTTTTATTTTGATATGATTTTATTTTTATTTTTAAGAAAATATTATTTTATTTCTATTAATTTTTTTATTATATTTCTATAGTCACTATTTTAAAAAATGTATACTATACTCATTGTATAAATAATTCATTATCTTTCTTTTTTCTCAAGTAGAACCTTTGTCAAATTAAGAATATATTTTTGTGCTATTCTCTCTTAGGAGGGTTATGAATATGAAGAAAATACAATGGATAAGATATAAATAAAATAAAATAAAATAATAGCTAAGTTCTAACTAATTTTCACAACATTTTTTGCTTATGCTGGCACAAGCTAGAGAGATTAGTGAATTATGATATCATCACCTAAGCGTAGCCCTAAATTTTCAACCCAACATCAGAGCCTAAGTCAGATATATATAAAACCCATCATGATAGGTTTTAAATTGCACCAATAGGATTTAGAAAGTTAAGGATTGTTCTTTCAGATCTTATGTCATTTTTACAAATTAACTTATTGGTTTGGGTCTAATTTAAAATTTGGGTATGATTAATGCCTTAGAGGATTGTTAATAAAATTAGGTTTGAGTGCCAGTTATGAAGGTAAACCGAACCCATTGTAATCCCGCAAGGGTTATGCGGGTTAACATGGGTTGGGTCAGGTTAACCAGCCGTGGGTGCGGGTTAGGAGTTCCTAACCGGTTTAATAAAAGGGTCGAATACGGGTTAAGAGTATCTAACCCGTTTAATAAACGGATCCGACCCATTTGCCACCTCTAGCCGAGCCCGTTTACATCCCCACATTTCTGTGTAGAAGTGTAGAAGTGCAGCTAAGATGGGATGAGGATAAATGATGCTGCAGTTTAATTCCATCAAACACTTGCTCACTTTCTAGCTAGGAAAGAAAATACTTTCTATAGTACATGTGTGGCCCGTTTATGATTATATCACGACCGTTCTACAAATTAAACCTTCCACATGATTGGCATTCTTTCATAGTTTAGCTTTCAAAATTAAGGAGTAAAATGAATCCATTTGTGGGACATTTGACCAGGTCTCCTAACTAACATCAATTGCTTCTTATTTTCTATTGTGACATGCATTTAGAAGGGTAGCAACAAAGTAAATATAATTAATATTATACGTTTGGCATATGGTATCACGTTTTGCGTTCTGGTCGTGGGGAGACTTTCCCATGTTAATCAATCTAAATTCTGTTGCCAAAACCAAAATACAAAGTTGTCAATAAAGTTATTCTAATTGTTGATATTTGTTGATATTTTATCCCCGTCGGAGGTAACAATGTCCAAATGATCATCAGGCCAGGGACATGCCTGTTAGCTTGCAAATGCCAACCCGAACCGTTAATCCGACCCGCCCCGACCTGCATTATATACGGGTCGGTCGCGGGTCATGTTTTCATAACCCGCATTTAAACGGGTCGGGTTAGGGTTAGCTCGTTTAACCCGCATAATCCGTTTATTTTTTCTTGCAGCTAAAACTTATGCTCAATACTTAATTCTATGGAGTGTATCTTTTTATTTTGATATGTTTTTTTTTTTATTTTTAAGAAAATATTATTTTATTTCTACTAATTTTGTTATTTTATTTCTATAGTCACTATTTTAAAAAATTGTATAGTATACCCATTGTATAAATAATTCATTATCTTTCCTTTTACTCAAGTAGAGCCTTTGTCAACTTAAGAATATATTTTTGTGCTATTCTCTCTTAGGAGGGTTATGGATATGAAGAAAATAAAATGGATATGATATAAATAAAATAAAATAAAGTAATAGCTAAGTTCATTCTTATTTTCACAACATTTTTTGCTTTTGCCGGCAAAAGCTAGAGAGACTTGTGAATTATGACATCATGACCTAGGCATAGGCCTAAATTTTCAACCCAACATCAGAGCCTAAGTCTCATTTAAAACTCAACATGATAGTTTTTTTTTTTTTTAGAGAGACATCATGATAGGTTATAAATTGCACCAATAGTATTTAGAAAGTTAAGGATTGATCTTTTAGATCTTATCTCATTTTTACAAATTAACTTATCGGTTTGGTTCTAATTTAAATTTTGGGTATGGTTAGTGCCTTAGAGGACTGTTAATAAAATGAGCTTTTTGTATATACCTCCCTAAAGTTTGTAGGATTTGTATATAGGCCCCTGAGGTTTTAGTATTTGTAAATAGGCCCTTGCCTTTTCTTTTTAATACCTTTTATATCCCCAAAATCAATATTATTAATCAGAATGGGCAGCCACCATCAGATTTGTGTTGGATTTTTATATAAATGACAGCTTTGCCCTTAAGTCTATTAAACAAAAATGAGTATATTATTAGTTTACCCCCCACCCAAATTCTAAAAATTAATATATATATACATATATTTTTTTTTTACATTTGCCCATTCCCCCAATATTTCTTTTACAATAGAGCCAAACACCCCCTGCCGCAAATTCTAAAAGTTAATTAATTTGTTTTTTTTTTACATTTACATGTTCCCCCAATATTTCTTTTAAACCCCCTATACATGAAGTATAATCAAGTATTTTAAGACTTTCATTAATCTAATGGTGGGTCATGTATGCATTGGATAAATCATAACCGGTTATAAGTTGTGTCAATTGTTGTCATGATCAATTTGGATTGCATAAAATGAACCATATATTGATAAGAAAAAATGAGTTTATGTAGGGTTATTCTCTCCCACTAAGTGCAATTGTTAATGTGACATGCTTTATAAAAAAAATTAAGTCCAAGCATTTGAAATTATGCATATAAGGATAAAAGAGATGGACGAAAGTGTCATTTCGCTCTAAAAACCTATGGTGGTTGGAAAATTAGTGATTTTGAGGACACAAAAGGTATTAAAATGAAAATACAGGAGTCTATTTGTAAATACTAAAACCTTAGGGGCCTATTTAAAAATCCTACAAACCCTAGGGGGG
Organism: Litsea cubeba; assembly: GCA_012931725.1. NCBI lineage: Eukaryota > Viridiplantae > Streptophyta > Magnoliopsida > Laurales > Lauraceae > Litsea > Litsea cubeba. The sequence continues at coordinate 45,618,472 of CM022950.1, forward strand.
TATATACAAAAAGCTCTAATCAAATTAGGTTTGAGTGCAAGTTATGTAGGTCAACCGAACCCATTGTAATCCTGCAAGGGTTATGCGGGTTAACGTAGGTCGGGTCGGGTTAACCAGCAGTGGGTGCGGGTTAGGAGTTTCTAACCCGTTTTATAAGTGGATCGAATACGCATTTAATAAATGGATCCTACCCGTTTGCCACCTCTAGCTGAACCCGTTTACATCCCCACATTTCTGTGTAGATATGTAGAAGTGCAGCGAAGATGGGATGAGGATAAATGATGCTACAGTTTAATTCCATCAAACAGTTGCTCACTTCTAGGAAAGAAAATACTTTCTATAGTACATGTGTGGCCCGTTTATGTTTAGATCACGACCGTTTTACAAACCTCCCACATGATTGGCATTCTTTCCATCCAATTTTAGATTTCAAAATTAAGGAGTAAGATGAATCCATTAGTGGGACATTTGACCAGGACTCCTAACTAACATCTATTGCTTCTTATTTTCTATTGTGACATGCATTCAGAAGGGTCCAAATAAAGTAAATATAACTAATATTATAAGTTTGGCATGGTATCACGTTTTGTTTTCTGGTCGAGGTAATTGTTGATCTTTTATCCCCGTCCGAGGAAACAAAGTCCAAATTATTTTCAGGGCCAGGTATAAGCTGCCTACTTGTTCATTTTTCATTTAATAAGACTTCCGGGCCAGCCTGAGCCCAGCCCGCTTTGTGCAGGTCTTGGACCTAAGATTCTACTATTAGGGTCAGACTTGGATTTTATATTTGGCTCCAATATTATATTGGCTGGGCCTAGAGTCAACTGAAGAGAACCCAAGCCCGGCATGGCCCAAACCTTGACAGGGGCATATGTCTTGTGCCTTCTTTTGAAGGGCAAGGAGGTGATGTCTCTCTAGAGCCAAAGAGTACTTGCACCTTCATTTCATGAAAACAGGTGTCTTGTATACAGTTTGATGCAAATATTTTTCCTTTCTATTTCTGTAAGTTAAAACGCAAATCTTTCACTCGAGAGAGGCAATTGAGATTGGCTGAGCTCTTGCTTAAGTTGTTTTAGGCAGGCTGGCTTGGACACCACACTTATGGCCCGAGTCAGGCTGGGGCCTACTATTAAAACTCGGGCTGGGCCTGAATATTCTTTAGCTCGGCCCGTGAACATCCCTACTTAGAGCCTAATTCCCAGGCAACAATTTGTGTACACTTTATAGGAGTCATGCAAGCAAAAGAATAATACAAAATTTTCAATTTCGACCATCTACAAAAGCAGAAACCTTTCCTTAAGGCTTGGAATATCCCATGTTAAGAGAATGTTCTCCTTGTGCAGTCCAGCTCTATAGGGGCCAACCTTTGATTAGTTCAGCCCCTCTGATCTTCATGTCATCCACTTATCTGGAATCAAGATTAATATTACACCCATTGAAGCTTCACTAACGGTGGTTAGATTGAAACTAAAAACCAATCTACAATTAGCATGCTATTAAACTTTATGTTCATTAAACCAAGGACCACGATGATACGGTGGGGCTGATTTTTTGGGTTTTCCTTATCCATGAAGGAGACCTTTTCATTTACCCTTCTTCCATTGATAGACATGTTTCTAAGCGGGCCCCATGAGTCCAACTGCATATTAGCAATATGCAATTTGCTCATAGGAGAACATTCCCATGTTATCCTTTGCGCTTTTAACCTTCTATTTGAGCACCCAGCTATGGGAGTGAGGACATATCACATGGGAGAGAAGGTCCATCTATATCTGTGCCCCTCACCTCTTTAACATCTCGCCTCATATCCTTCACCCTCACCTTTTTAATAATCCTTTCGTAGAGCACTTTTTAGCATAAAGTCTTATTAATTCAATTCTTATTTCTTGAGTGGCTCAAAATCAATTTATACAACAACTAGTTTAATTGCATCTTTGTCATCATGGGATGGTGGGTTGAGGGGGAGGGGGATCGAGTTGCCATCACCAACGTAAAATATGGTGGCCGGGCTGGTGGGATTGGGCATACAGTTCCACCTTCAGTATTAGATAAAATAGGAAAGTGCATTTGTTTTGCAGTTCCACTAATTTAATTAGATTCATACATGGCTCGATTATTTGCATGGACCTGAATTCTTAGGAATTTTGAGACAATGTATTCATATCGAAGTGGTAAATTTTAAAGAAAAGGAAAGTGAAGATCCATAAATGGCCATCAAATATGTTCTTTTACTAGAAAATGCTTAGCCATTATCTTGGCAAATCAAGTAGTAGGATGTCAGGGTTCTATTTACATCTCCACCTTAAATCTTATATTTTCACTCTTGCCTCATTGATATTATTTTGTTGGAATTCAACTTATCATTAATTTTTAAGAATTCTATTCCATGGAGGCATAAATTTATAATTACGATTAAATCAGTTTTTAATAAAAATACTAAATGATGACAAATCTTAAAACCTGAATGGATTAATAAAAGATATTCTTTGCTAGTAAAGAGACTTGTGAATAATTAAGCCAGAAAGTAGGGACCCTTTCATAACAAACAACATTATGTTTTTATGTTTTGTCATTCTAGAATGTGAATGGATGGATTGGTCATCAAATTGGTCATGCTTAAGACAAAGCATTTATATATTTAGACAAACCTACTTGTTCATTTCAAAAGGACACTAGCACAATAACTCATCCTCAACACGGTTATGTTTATGCATTGCAAATCAAAATATTCATGCGTTCAAAAGTTTATGTACGTGGGAGTTTTTAATTTTAAGTAATCCGACAGCAAGTTGGTATACAATGGAAATAGGAAACTTGGTATAGAAAATGTGGAGGGGTAGAAAGAGAGTTCTTGTAGAAAGGAAGAAGTAAAACCTTAAAAAGTGGAGCGTAGAGGTAAGTGGTTTGATGTAATAAAGAGATAAGTAGGTAGCTGTATGAGATAAGTAGTGAGGAATGTGGAATATTTGAAAAACAAAAGTGATAACTCTCTATCAAAATTACAACTTACAGCTAAAAATAAAGCCAAAACCGTTGGCTTTAATATATTATAATCGATCGGTCCTTTCTCGTAGTAGCGGTTCTTCTAACACATTTATCCTGATCCTCTTTAAGTGTCTACGTACTCATGCTTTCAGTGAGTGAGAAAATGCAAAACTCTATAGTGGATCTCACATTTTGAAAATCTAAACAACTCCAAGTATTTATCTAAATCCTCGAAAGGCCTATTTGCTTGCATAGAATGCATAAAAATTAAATACATATATAGGAATTGAACTTATAAGAATTCATAATCAAATATGTTCCATGGAAGGATTACTAAAGAAGTGAGAGGTGAAGGACATGAGGTGAGGGATGAAGGATATTAGGTACCAATGTAGACGAGAACTTGGTTTTTCAAGGATTTTGAATTATTATGGTGATGGCTCAAGACTCATTTTCCATCTTCCCTTGATTCAATTTCCTTTTAAGGAGAGATTTTTTTATGGCCATTTAATTTTATATTCATCCTTTGATTCTTCATTTTTAACCAATGATACAAATACAATGTCATATAATATCCCTAGGATTTCAATTACATGAAATAAACTAGCCCTTGTACGCATAAATACATAGGAATTCATGGTCAAATGAGCTCCATTAAAAGATTATTAAAAAGTTGAGGGGTGAGGGATATGAGGTGAAGTGAAGGATATAAGGTGGAATGTAAATAGGACCCTGACTTTCCTAGGTATTGAACTACTAGGATGATGGCTGGGGATTTATTTCCTATCTTCCCTTGATTTAATCTCCATTAAATGGGAAGTTATTTGATGGTAAAAAGTTTTGGATATTTAGGGGGTTTTTGGAAATGAAATATTTTAAGATATTTTGCTATATTATCTACTAGTTTAGAATGTAAACTATTCACCTAAAAATTAGGCGTTTAGATAACTTAGAAAGTATCTTACAATATCTCACTTTCTTCCAAAAACCTTCACATTACATTATTCAATGATATGCTGTATAAAATAATATTTTAAAATTCTTTTCTAACTATGAATGGAGAGTGTGAGTAAAAACCATAGGAGAGTTCATGAGCAACCATTAATTATAATGGCCCACTATAAGTTTTAACATTTATGGGTCTCACTATTAGATTGGCCCCACAGTGCTTACAAATTTAATGTGGTGCCCTATCAGTGGCTGACTCATGATTTTCATTTGAGGGGGGCTCACGATGGTCAATTGAAAAACTCAATTATTATTTTACTGTATTTTCTTCACATTAATAATGACACAAGAAAAAAAGTATTCGAAAAAATAATGGAGTAGAATATGAACTCCTATACTTGAGAATAGTGGAGAAGAATATGAAATGCATCAATATCCTACTTAAGCCCAATAATCATAGAAATGCACACTCCAATATACAGTCAATGGTCTAAACAAGAATAGTTAGAGCATAATTTTAGCCTAGAAAAATTTGGTTTAAACAGATATATTCATTTAGTCAAAACCATTTAATTCTCAATTTCAAAACAAACAAGTAGACCACTCCATTTGAATCATTATGCATGGACATAACCATAAAAATACACACATCAATAAAAATTAATTAAGACACCCTTAGTAAAAAAAATGAAGGTTTTCCTCATGTCATAAAAAAAATGAGGGAAATGATCTAAGGCACCCCTGGTTAAAAAAAAAAATATACATATCAATAATTTCTCCATTGTCGTGTTTTTTGTAAAATAAAGATTTCATAAATTGAGAGAAATAAAACTAAGAGTTACAAGTAGTAAAGTTGTCTTATGCGAAAAGAATATTTCTTTTGCGATTAGAAAATGCTACAGCAGTCCATGGTTTTAAAATTTATACTATCGATTTCAAGGAAGACTTGGAAGGGATATTTTAGTTACTTTTAATGGGTTATAGAGATACAAAACCTTACAAAGTAGAAACGAGAGTATTTATTGACTGAGAAAGAGGGAGAGTCGAGTATGTCTTTTGGAATTGGGGAACGAGAAGGGAGACTTTAGTCTCATTTGAGTGGGGCTGGGCAATATGGGCCTTAAGCCCTTATGGGCGTTTTTTAAGTTCAACCCCCAGCCCATAACACATGGGTCCGCCCCTGGGTCCTATAGCCATATCACGACTACATAGCCCTTGTTAATTATCAATATTAGGTGGGTATGTCACGCTCGGAGCTTTCATTGTGACTACCGACATTATAAGGTGGGGTCCCATATTACCAAAATTAGCCAGGTCCCATGATTACCAAGATTGAATTGTGTGATTGTAATTATCAGCTTGCCATCATTAAATGGGTCCCACTATTTGATAGCTCTCTTATCGTTAATATGACTACCAACATCAAATGGGTCCCACAATGATTTCTCATAAAAAAAAACTAGATATGGTCATTTATGATAATCACCATTAGATGTATTATAGTATAATTACCAAAGTTTGGTGGACTCACCTTAATTAAACAACATTGCATGGATCTCATGATTTAAATTTAATCTTATATTTCTTTGTTCAATAGATGGGTCCTACCATGATTATTAACACCTATGATTACTAATTAGTGGGTCCTATGCTGGGTTAATTGATTATATTCTCTCCATTTCTTATTTGGTACATCATCTTGTGAGTTTTTTTATATATTGTCAAACACTTTAAATGTATATTAAAATCCGTGAAGATTGTCAAACACAATAAGTGACACAATATAATAATATGACACTATTTTATTCTATGATAATGAAATCTTACAAAATTTAAACTTGTTGATATTATATTATGTAGTTATCCAAACACCCCCTTACCTTAGGTTCTTCATTTTTTAATCATTTATATTTGCATTTTAGTAAAAAAAAAAATCCATGAAACAAATAGTAGCATGTCACTTTTCTCTTTAGTAAGCCACTCAAAGGCTCTGGACTCCTTTGAAATGTTGCATCCATGAAAGCTGCGAAAACAAAGAGAAAATAATAAATAGACTTGCTCGTGTAAATCATATTATCTAATCAACTTAAGTAAAATTCCAGCCTTAAAGAACAACATGAATAAAATAAATTAGGGCCCACATTTATTTGCATGAAATTGAATTCCTAAGATTCCTTGGTAAAATGGTTCCAATAAAGGAATAAGATGCTAAGGGTGAAAGGTGGTAATGTAGATGGGACTATTGGATTTTTTATAGATTTAATTTATTAGGAAGATGGATGAGTAATCATTTTTCATCAGAGAGGAGATTATTTCATGACCTTAATCTTTGTTTCCTCAATTGGAGCCACTTTGATTGGAATACATTTCTAGAATTCTTAGGATTTCAATTCTATGCAAATAAACAAGTCTTTAGTAGGATAAATTTATAGTAAAAGTAGATATCAGTTAAAATAGAACATGGTTCATTGCATATAAGAAATAAGAACATTTTTAGATTTAGCCATACAAAATTTTAAGAGAAAAATCAAACCCAAACCACTCAATGTTGCCTAATGTAGTGCATGTCATGAAATGGATGGGAAGTAGAAGGTTTATAATTTGATTGTCTATTTAATTATTTTTTATTAGATGGCTGAAGATTTTTTAATAAACTTAAATTTTTCCTAAATGTCTAGACTTTAGTTCTTTGATATCTGGTTTTGCGAGTGGGCCCTACAAACTCTATCATAATTGTTGAGGTAGGTGGGCCTCGTGGATAAGTATATATTCAAAACTTTTGACCCACTTGATGTAGGGATCAAATATCCATAAGACCAAGAACCCAAGACCAATATCTAAAACCCTAATCTCATGCATTAAGGTCAAACATCTGACAAGTCCAAAAAATTGTAGCTTCCATTCATCATTTTATATGCATTTGTGGACTTAATTAGGTTAATTGCATAGAATTACACTTAATTTTATGATTTCATGTATTTGAGCATCAAAGTTGGAATCTTAGTCAAATTTGGTCAAAATCCATTACATTGCATGACTTTTTTGAAATTAGGGATTTTTATCTCATTCATCACCCAAAATTAATTTTTTTTTTAGCTTCACTAATGCATACCTGCTAATTTTAACATCATGTGCTATTTTTGAAAAGTTGAGTATTTTTGGTGCATTAAGTAGGCATGTAAGGTCCCATGCATAGTCCATCTAGATTCCTCATACTTGATTATTAGTTACATCATTTAATTTTATTTATGTAAGAGAAATCAAGAGTGGGACCTGCATTGGTGAAACTTGAGAGAGATCAAAGGTGGGACACCATTCATGGTGGGGCTACATATCTTGACATCTTGGTGGAGTTGGAAAGCTTGAAAATTCTCAAAGAAGAAAGAAGAAACTCAGATTTGAAAAGATGGTGTTGACTTGCTAAATTAGAAACCAAAATCAAGAAAGAGAGAAAATTATAAACTTTGCAAGGGGAGTTGATTAGTCAAAGTTGCAAGTAAAGAAGCATATCAAATATGGGAAGAGAATCAAATAAGCAAGCAAAGAAAGAGTCCAAACATGCCTTGGACGTCCAACATGGGTCCCACACACCCCATTGCATGCCAAACATGGAAATTCCCTTAATTGCACAATTATTCTCGGAATCTTCAAGTGCAGCAAAATTAAAATGGTCATAACTTTCATATCAAGTATTGGATTGGGGTAATCTACACACCGTTGGAAAGCTCTTTTCGAGTAGATATCCTTGGAGCCCAAGATTTCATAAATCAGAGCTATATTGAAGGAGATATGACCTCCGAAATTTGGCTGTTATAATTCTATACGGGAATTGCAAAAACTTTTTCAAAATTGGTTACATGAGAGGAGTTCAATTTTGCAAGACTTGGAGCCCAAGAGACCACACTTAGTAACAAATCCTCTCCAATTCAAATTCTTTCCAAGTGTGAAGCCTAGCTTGAGTCCTAAGCAAGAAATCTCTACAAATTAAATAAGGAAACAAGTCAAAAGAGAGGAGATTCTTTGCTAAAAATGAGGCATCACAACTATAAAACCAACCCAAAAGGGGGATCGAGAAGCATCTCACATCCAGCCCTCTATCCAATTCTCTTCTTTCTTTCTTCCTTTCCATTAGTTTTTTTTTTTGGTAGCCTTGGGTCATGTCCAAGGACTTGTTTTGAAGGAGAATTTTTGTGAAGGAGAAGTTGTAAAGATGCAATTTTTAATGACAAATCAAGAAGTATTCTTTGCAATGGCGGGTTAGTTTTCTTGATTAGCGCTATGCATGAAGGGTAAGTAATCGCCTTTTTATTTATTTAGTAGTTCTAATTTGTATTCCATGATTATGTACTTAATGATTAATAGGCTTGTCCTCGAGCCCTAAGCGAATCTCTATTTTTATTTTTAAAAATAAAAATTAATTTTTGACTACTCATGCTTAGGTTTGATAGGCCATGCTTAGGATTTAGATCTTTTGATGGTTTATGCTTACTTTTGATGGGTAGTTCTTAAATTATTTTTTTCCTTTTTTGAGATGAAGGAAGTCTTTTGTTTAATTTTGAGTTTTTATGATTAAAAAGGGATTTTAAAAGTTAGATTTTCCAAATTAAAAACATTGATTTGTTTTTTATTTTGAAGTAAAAATAGGAACAAATTAGGGTTACTTGATAAATAATTGGTGGATGCTTAATTATTGGATTATTATGCTCTAATCACTTTCATTAATTGGTAGATTTCATATTTCTAAATTGGTTGCTTGCTTTTATTTCTAAACACTCAAAACTTTCTTTAATTATTAGTTAATTAGTTTTCTTAATCTAAAAGTTTCTTTAATTAATTAGCTCCCTGTGGGTTCGACCTATTTTTGCCACTGTCTCATCTAGACACCCGTGCACTTGCGGTATTTTATGATTGATAAAGATCACATCAACATCCATCAAGAACATAGATCAAGAAACAACAAGCATAACTAGATCTACTAATTCAAATAGATAATAGATCTATGTCTTTGCAGCTTGGTTGTGGTCTAATCGAGAACTTGATCTCTACGAAAAAATCTTTTCACAAACTTTGATCTCCCTAATAAGAGAATGTTACTAATCTCATTAGAACTCTTAAGGAAAGGAGGAGTAGGATACTAAGAATGAAAGTGAGACTTCTAATCTTGGTCTAACAAGTGGTGTGCCATAAACTATAAATAGGAGGTGAGGGTTAGATATTTCTACACAACAATTATTTCTCAAGTTCCTCTCTCTCTTCTCCTCTCTCTCCTTTGGTTTCCTACTAGAGATCTAGGGTTTTCTTCTACTTGGAGATCCCACCATTCTTTTTGAAAGTTTTCTAAGAGGGTAATAGCATGGAAGAACACAAAGGACATAATATAAAATGAAAATTTTACTGGAAAAATCCCCTTAAATTGGGTGAAGACAAAAAAGGCCCTTAAATTTCAATATAGACCATAAAATCCCTAGCTCCGCCACTTTTTTAATTTATTTTTTTGTTTTGCTTAGCAGCAATATCGCTGCTCATGTCACATCTTCTTCACGCACGTTCGAGGCTGCTTTGACAAGGTTGATTCGCCCCTTGGGCTTCCGATTGTTCAACTTCTTTCTTAAAGATGAGTTTCTCAGATGGAAACAAAAGCCCTCAATGAATTTGAAAGGAAGAAAAGAGAAAAAGTGAAAAATCTTTACAAATTCATTTGACAATTGTGGTCGTGGGGGTTTGGCAAGCTTTTGACCCAAGGATTCTACAAATCTCACTCCTGGAAATCAGAGATGGATGCAAGGAAAGGAAGACAGTACAAGGGTGCATGGATTTGCTTGGTGTTGACTTATGTTTTTTAAGAAAAACTGGAGACGAGAGAGAGATGGGTTGTCTTTGGATGTAGGTGGGCATTTGGTAGTGGTGACAATGTTGCACGTGCGTCGGTCAAGTTTGTTTGATTGCTTGATTTGCAGGTTTGGAAATGATTTGAGAAAACAAGGTTGGTCCTCCCTCGATTGAATGGGTGAAGAGTGAACATGGAAAGTGGAGAAGAAGGTGATGCAATTAGCAGCAGCGATCACTGCTTGGCAAAAATTAAGAAAAAAAAAACCCAAAAAAGGGCCTGAAGTACAAGTCCGGTGCTTGAAAAACTTTGAGGACCTTTTTAGTCTCCACCCGGTTTAAGGGGATTTTTCCAATAAAATCCCCATATACATAATAGCACATACAATGAAAAGTCTAGACAAGTGTAATTGCAAAATAGTTATGTGAGACAATTACTCGATGGATGAGTAATTTCAATTGATTATGAGAAATCCAGGGATAATTTAGCAGATCCTTTGGCAAAAGGCCTTGCATGGGAGAAAATAAAAGAAACGACTAAAGGGATGGGTCTTAAGCCCATAATTCATCAATGATGGGAACCTAACCTAATGACCGGAGATCCGAGAACTAGGTTCAATGGGGAAAACAAGTTATCCCGATGTGAACTACTGACAAATGGAGTATGTTTTTCTCTGAACTCATCCTTGTTGTGCGAGATCACTTGTTAGTACATAACCAGTAGCTAATGAGGTTTGATTTAATCCTTAATGAGATTTATAACTTATATGGTGGGGTGTGTAGCTGCAGGAGCACTCTTGATAGACTCACTATATGAGTGTGGAAGTGGGGCCGCTTCCTATGAGAATTTGGGCAGATTCTTTAGAGCACTCATGAAATATGGGATAAAACACATGGGAGTAAAGTGTTGACTTAGTGACTCTCAGAATAAATCTTGACACAATTGTGAACTGATATAAAGAGTTCAAATTCAGGACTTTCTTCACTCCAACTAGTAAGTATTTGAAATTATGTCATGATGGTAAGGTTCAAGCTTTATCACTTTACTAGTGAGATGCTCATTGAATATTTTGAAACAGAAGGGGGATTGTTGGTTTTTTAGTGTTTCAAAAATTCAAAAGGTTTTGTCCTTTAAAAAAAATTTGTCCGTTTTTCTACTTGTTTCATAAGTGGGTTGTGAAGGATTTATACAAATGCATGGCATCCCACATCGGTTAAGTCCAACATTTTATGCATTTCCATGATCTTTACACCTTAAGAACTTTTGAGCCTTTTACCATTAGCCCTATGCGTGCACGCAAGTCAGGCTTGACCCGTGGTTCTAGGTCCTGTAACATTTAATTGGGCGCATGTCCATGACATGCATCCTGTGTGAAAATCCTACGTAGGGGAGTGCAAGTCCAGCTTGACCTAACTTGGTGGGGGACCCATATTTTGATATAGATTTGCCAACAAGCATTTTGTACGTTGTGGATTAATGGCCCAACGAAATTTTAATGCCCTTATATAAGGATCAGCCACATTCTCGAAAACTATAACTTTTTCAAGACTACGACTTCTGTTCTTTTCTGTTCTCCATTCTTCTGATTTCATTTGAGCCTCTTTGTTTGAGCATTCTAAATTGGAGTCTGGAGTTCGTATAGGGTGTACGACTAAGTCTGAACGAAGAGAAGGCCACTGTATCCTGTGGGCAGTTTTGTTGAAAACCTTCACATCTGAGATTCATCCCAAGGAGCGGAACTCATCCTAAAGAGAGTCCCATCAGACGTGCCTCGGCCACATAGCTCCCACCGCCGCTACTTGTCAATTTCCGCCAACAAGTTTCAGAATTCACAGATCGGATATTATTATTATATTTATTTATTGACAGCAACCCCTTTTCTTTAGCATTTTTCCAACGGTTTTCACCAAGAGGAGGATTTGGGTGCATGGGGCCTTGTTCACATGTGTTCTTCCACCATTCCAATAGCTCCATGAGGCATAGAGAGTCAGGCTGAAGGCCCCATTGCAAGCCAAACCAACTCAGCTAACATAATCACAAAGCATGAGAGCATTCTTTCCGAGTCCTCTTTTCCACAAATAGAACATTTATCTTCCACTGAGTTAATCTTTCATTTAATAATAGCTCTTACTGGGATAGCATTTCTAAGACATTTCAAAACAAACAATAGTTGTCTACACCAAGGACGTCAAGTCTTCCATGATATGTTTCCTTTACCTTTAAGGCCTGATCAACCACAATAACATCGTAATATTTGGTCAAATCTATAACCTGACATTTTTATTAAAAATATTATGGCAGTATATGTTGTTTATAGGGATTCCAAAAAGCCTTCGGGATCGTTTGTCTTTTACGCGTGGGACATGTAAATACAATTTACACATGTAAATAATGAATATTCAAGTTTTAAGTATGTAACGTTTACACATGCGTTTCTTTTTAAAATGTTTGTCTAATAACACTATTTTCGCATCATTTACACACGTGATTCATTTTTCTATATTTGTTTCAATGATATGTATATATGTATTAAACGATTTGTAAATGATATTTATTAATCATTAAATTATATTCTACTATAATGATATGAAATGGAGACAAAAAAGGTCTAATTTATATCAAAGTTTTCATTTGCATTTTAGATCCTTAAAAAAGAATGTCTTTCAACATGAAATATACTTTTTAAAAATATACATTTCTATTAATGATCACCTTAAAAAAAATGCATTCCAACATGTTTGGTTAAGGAAATATGAGTTTATAGTCTGATGGTTAAGAAAATAGGATTATTATTAATATTTAGTCCAATATTATCTTAATTCATTAATCAATTTTCATAAAACTTAACTCTTGCATCTCACTGGCTTTATGCTAATATTAATCAATTATAAAAATAGATTTTATAAAGTTATTTTTTGGTATAGCAAGGCAAGAGAGAGAAATATGTAGGTTACCTTCATAAAGGGGTATGAGATGCAAAGGAGGGTTTTCATTCATAGGTTTCATCGATCTTAATGCATCTTTTATTATTATTTTGTAAATGCGTTGGAGGGGGGTCTCGAACCCAGAACCTCTTTGATAAAAATGCCTCTTCTATTATTATTTTTCTAAATGCGTTGGAGGGGGTTTCGAACCCATAACCTCTTTGACGAAAATTGCCCCAAAAACCAAATCAGCCGTCTCCAACGGATATTGTTTGAAATCACATGTGGCTTGGTATTCTCTTTTCCCACCTAAATATGTGTTCAAATTTTGGTGTGAAAATGGGCTCATTTTCACACCATTTACACATCTGATTTACACACAAGATGCGTAAATACTTGTAGACAGATATGACTGATGCATAAATATTATGCATATTCACCATTTACATACATAAATGGGTGTAGACAAACGACCCTTTAGGCCCGTTTGGATGTTTGTAGGATAAAATAATTATAAATTTAAATATTGCAAGAATAAAAATAATACATAATAGAACAGTGTAATATTAAAATATTGTGATATTTTTGCTGTTTGGGAATTTTTAAAGAATTTTACAAATGTAAAATTGAGTTGTTTGGAAGGTACTATATATGATTTTAATATATATTTAAAAAGCTCAAAATAACAACAAGTTAATGTTATTGATCGTGGTAGAGTTCATTATTAGAATATTTTTTTATTTAATACTTTAATTTATGTGTAATTTTCCATATCTGGATGAAAATATTACCGTGGTAAAGTAAAGTTCAACTGCCAATTTTTTTTATACCATAAATCACTTTTCTTTATCATATAAAAATATGGTAAAGTGTAGTAAAGTAAAGTCAATACAAACGGCAACTACTTTACAACTCTCTCTCTCCTACTTTAGTTCACTACATTCTTCATCTTACCTTACTTTACCTTACCTTTTACCATGATGTGGCCGCAATATTTATTTTACTTTACTACAAAAATAAACAAACATGCTTTGACCTAGACGTGACAAAGTATCCCTTCACCATATTTAGACAAAAAGTAGTATGGTGAAGTAAAGTCGAACCGCTACTTTCTTACGATAAACCCTATTCATAAGTCACTTTTTCTTTACCATATAAACTAAAGTAAAGTCAAACAAAAAGAAACTACTTTATCACTCTCTCCCACTTTACGTCACCATATACTTTATCTCACATTTACATTACCTTACATTTACCGTAATGTGATATTTACCTTTACTTTACTTTACTATATATGTAAACATCATGATAGATTTGGTGAAGTTCTTTACTTTACTCTACCACTTTGTAACTCATTTTGAAATATTTTTATATTGTAGAAAGTTTTCTACATTGGAGAGTTGTAATGCTGTATGAAGAAATATGGAGTTTTTTTTTTTTTTAAAGAAAATGATCTTTTCTTTATATTTTTCTGGGGTTACTAAACGCACAAGATTTTCTTCTTTAAAAAATGAAAAGATTATATTCTATAAAATATTACTTTCTTGTGTTTTCTTGTATATCCAAATAGGCCCTACACTCTTGTCTTTCTAATATAAAAAGAAAACACTCTCTGAAATTATTAATCTCCACATCAAAGCCTTTTAGAGGATTCTGACTCTCTCGGCATGATTCATTATGAAGTGTCCATCCAATGTTCTATGTTGAGTTTCTTCTCGGGCTCACATAGTGAAGTATGATTGTCTTCTCTCTTTGTCTTTTCTTTGCTCGTGGCGCGCACTTAGATGCTAGATGGAAAGTTCCCTTTATGGATATGAGTCATGTAAAATATCAGCCCCATTAGATTATCCTAACCTTTCATTTAACATCTTTAAAATTTAGATTTTCTCAAGATTCAATCCAACATATATATGGTCTCATGAGCAGAAAACCAGGGATGATGCCAGATCATGAGGGTGATAAAAGTGTGCAAAGAGCTACAACTGATCAAAGACGGGCCAAAGACGGGCCAAAGTGGGTCTCATAGAGCAAAAGAAAATTCTTTAGCTTTCTTTATTTTTTATTTAAATTTCTTTTGTAATTACATATAGACCTTTAATATTTATTAAATTACTACACTAATTGACCAAACGTCAATAAACCCAATTTGATAATGATTTCACCAGTTCTAGGTACAGCATTGATCCGACCCATTTTCATATCTAACTTCAACACATCAAATACAAAGTATGAGCTAGTGGGGCCGACCTCACTGCCCCTAATTGATCCAGGGGGGCCTTTTTTATTTAGGATTTTAAGAAGCTTCTGATTGCACAGACCCACTCTTTCCTGCAATGCAGATTCCCCAGTCACCAGATTTTAAACATGCACCACAATCTGAACTCATGTCCACCTTACCACACCCTCCATAATGGGACTCGCCCATTTGGGGCACACCTTGTGTACTGTAATCAGGGTGAGACTATTTTTATCTAACCACGTCAATGATCGTGGTTAGACGAGGTTTAATTTATACTATGCTCAAACTTACATGAGATAAAATTCTTTGGTACTACACCTGATTTTGTATCAGAATCTAGGTAAAGAAGATAGGAAAAATAAACTTCTACTACAGTCATCATCGTCATCAAAATCTTAGCTCTCCTGTATGTTGATATTGAGAGTTCTAATAAACTTTGGTATGGAATGGAATTCTAACTGATCAAGTCAAGTTTATTATTTCATAACCCCAGCCCATTCCCACACTGAACAGAACAAATTTAACTAATTCTTTATATAAATTTACTTAGTTTTGTAGCAGGATATCCAGGGAGTCAGGGACCACTCTTAAGAGATTTTGGCCATCTCTTGATGTGCGGAATGAAGCGTGAGGGAAAAGAGTGAACTTGAATATCGATTTTTTTTATACTACAACAGTAAGAAAGTTACAATTTAGGTTATTTATGAATGATTATATCATTCCAGATACTAATACAAAGAATATATATAAATTTATCAAAAGATGTATTCCTTTCTGCAATGGTATGTTTGTCATTTGTAAAAATCCATTCCTAAGTAATTCTGATTTTTAACTTCCTCATTTGAATGTCTTCACTGGATGTCACATTACCCTCAGGGGCCAACCCCTACCCCAGCCCCACCCTTACAGGGAAAATTTTTTTTTTTTTGAATTCTCTTAGAAGTAAGTGAGACATTCTAGTGAACCCCAAATATCCATCAGTTAAATCACTCTGTTTTAGTACAAAATATACATGAGAAGAGTTTGAATGGAAAGACTTCTATCCAGAGGATAAAAAACAAACAAAGAAAACAAGGACATTTGGATAAAAGGTTCAGACATAGAAAATTGACGTCTTACGTATGATGCCTAGATACGGCATGGGTATAACAGGAACAAGTCATGGATACGGCACGGACATGGATTTTATGTATAAAAAGTGAAGTATCGGATATGAAACAACAAGATACTTCGCCAATTCTGAAGTACCTGGGCATCATAGCATCCTACTATTTGGGTGTCTTGAAACAGACTCTTTCATCAGAAAAAGAAGATTAATACGACAAGAAAAGAAGAGGAAAACTAAATGAAAAATGATGCTTAATCAAGAAAATGTATTCATCCATGGTGATTTTCAACAGCGTAATGCATCTTCTGCAACAAGATTCTAAAGAAGTTTATGCGGCCTGTAGAATACTGTCAGGTAAAAAATGTTTTCATGTTGTGACTGCATATTTACAATCTTAGCATGTTATATTTCTTGTTTTCTTGACCTGGATGAGCTTGTCTCGTTCCATTTCCACCATAATTTGTTGCTGCATGAGCTTTCATGCTCTCAGGAATCAGGATTCAGCACTGGGAATCTTGATTGCCCCTTTCTCCCATCCTCTTTCAATGATTTTTTTTCCTAATGGCTAAACAAAGAATTAAATTATCTAGTTCTTCCACATTCTATATATGTATCATTCACATAATGTTACAATCACTAATCTAGTTGTAAAGGTAACTGAGGACCAAGAATCTTACCTGCATTGTCATGGATATAGTTCTTTCCATAGATTGTCAAAGATATAGTTCTTAACATAATGTAGATGGATATATTGTTGAGCGCGTGTATGCGGAAACGTGAATTAATGCGATCGAACGGACAATAAACCACACAAGAACAATCAATCACACACAAGAGAATCACGTGGTTCGGCAATCTTGCCTGCGTCCACGGGAAAGAAAACTCGACTCTCCTTTAGGTTCTCTCTTCTGTCTATCCGTCTGTATCTCATGGGTTACACATTACATCATATATATAATGCTCTCTTTCTTACCCCCTAAGAAACCCTATCTTAGTCAATAAGAAAGTCCCGGTACAATTAACAAAATACCCATGACCATGAACCTACTTGGTCTGGATCTACTAAGCCCAACGTATATATCATAAGAAGATTTTTCAAAACTGATCAAACGGATAAAAAATTATATATTTTCGGGAGACGGTCCTATAAGGACACCGTCCTCACCAAGTCTTTCATGGACTCATCCAAACCGTTGGATTTTAAGTCTCATCCAACGCTTGTGATATGCTGTATATATGGACCGGAGGGAAATGAAAATGAAACCCAAAAAAACCTCGCCCAAATCGGCACCTATGCCCTCCTCTCTCCCTTCTCCCTCTCTCATCTCGTCATCGACGAACCCGCGGCAGCAACCTCCTCTCTCTCTCTTCCTTATCTCCCAAAATCGGAAAATCCTCAAATCGTTCCCCCTCTCCGTTAGTACGCACAGCAGATCTCAATCGTCATCTCCGGCCTGGGATCTTCATATCTCCAGCACTCCCTTTGTTCTCCGGGACTACACGGTTTCTGGTTTTGACAGGGAGCTCTCCTACGTGACAGAACCTTCGTCGCTCCTGATCTCCTTCCTAGCCGGAACCAGGCACTCTGTTAAAATCTCGTCTCTGTCGCTCCTCTCCTTTCCAGGCCGGACCAGGCGCTCCGTTAGAATCTTGATTGCTGATTCTTGATGTTTATGAGAGCAGGGGAGCCAATCCAAGATAGTGCATGTTGGTGTCGATCTTGAGTTGAAAGTCTTTCTTTTTTTATTTTTTCTATATTTTTTCTAGACTTGATGTTGGATGTTCAAGTTGTGTGTGATCTTCACAAAGATGTTGACTGTTCAATTTGCTGGTGAATTTGATATTGAGATGATGACATGTATGTTGAGTGTTCATTTTGATGGTGAATTTGATGCACAGTTTTAGAATGTATCCACCACAATTTCTCACTTTAGCAAATCTAGTGAAGGGCGGTCTCTGAAAGAGCTGGATGCCATGAATCAGCACCTCCACAGGAACAATCAGCAGTGATCAGTCTCCAGCTGTATATGTAGACTTGAGGGTGAAGGACTTGTGAATGGTGGGTGTGTGGTATAATTGGCATGGAAAAATAGCATTGATTGGCATGGAAAAATGCTTCCCCTTAGTTAGGATTTCGCAAGATTGCATGCAATCCAAAACACAGTTTATTAGCAAGATACAAATTATACAAAGAATCATAGGAACATCCCAAAAAAACTTCAATCCTGCATCGTGATTACATGCGCCAAAAGGGCATTTTACATGGAAAATTTTTAACATAGGAACATCCATCCTGATTACATGTGCAAAAAAGGCATCCCAAACCATGTATTTCATGCCTAACCGAACATGACAACTCAAGGCAGAATCGATCTGGGAAAAACTATCATGTTGCCGGAAAATCGAGGTCAAAGATGAGTATATCACAGGCGAGCAATGGAAAACCAGATGGAGAACAGGGGAAAATGAAATTGCCGGCGCCGAAGACGAGCGATGGGAGAGAAACGTGCCATGGGTTCGTCGATGAAGAGATGGAAGGAGGGAGGAGAGAATCGGTGCCGTTTTGGGCGAGATTTTTTTGGGATTCATTTTCATTTCCCTCCAATCCATATATACAGCATATGACAAGCGTTGGATGAGACTTAAAATCCAACGGTATGGATGAGTCCATAAAAGACTTAGTGAGGTCGGTCCTCATAGGACCGTCACCCTTTAAAGTTTCCAAAAACAAAAAAAAAAAAAAAAAATACAAAACTTCAAAAAATAATAAAAACATGGCTGTAATATAAATACTCTAGGCAATTCTCAAAAAACTAAATAAATTGTCATATTCATTTCAAGTTTCAACTTAAGATTGAAACATTGCAGATGGCATGACCACTTCACAATCTAATCATTCTCATCTTTGGGCTTGTGAACTGAATGCAATGGACCGGGTTGACCTATGGCTCAATGGGTTGGCCCAGCTGACCTCTTGGGCCCTGTCTGTACTGCATCACATCTGGATGATTCCAATCCAACATCATCACTCTAATCAAACTGATATTCGGATATGTCGACCAGGTTTTGGATTGAGTAAAGTAGGCCTCACAAAGACCTCTCAAGGATGCATTGCAATTTTGTGGTTTATTTGGACTATCCCTCATGTTTGGAACATAACTGAAATTTACTCTCCTAATTCATAATTATGAAAAATAACTGTCGTATTTGCCGTTCAGTTTAAGTGCAATTATAATGGCAAAGACACAATCATCTTAGGGAGCTTGATATGATAATGTGCAATCAAAGGAACAATATTTTCAACAAAACAGGGAATGTAATGAAAGCACAAGACAAGAATGATAAATAAACAGAGCAAATTGCCATCTCCAACCCTCTATATACACATTCACATTCAAAGTATATGTATCAACAAGGAGTGATCGTGAAACTTTGGATGTAACAAGAAATTTATGCTTTTTCTTTCTCTTTTTACATAGTGGCGCTCCTAAGGAGAACTTCCTGGTTCCACCACTGGCAACAAATGTGTGTAATAGAATTAACAAACAACCCTAATTTCCACTTACCTTCGCCTCACACTCCTCAGATGGATCACAGCCACAGCCATTGCAATCATTCCAGTGAATGCTGCTGCCGCCATTGGCCACGTGAACCTAAAACCCTTTGCATCATGAACATGGCTTTCTTCATCCTCTTTCCCCTTCTCAAACTCCTTCACCAACTCCAAAATTCTCTTTTCCATCTCTGACTTGTCTACCGCGCAAGCTTTCAGCTTCTCTTCCATTTCCAAATTCTTCCTTTTCAATTCCTTCACCAACTCCGATATCCTCTTTTCCATCTTCGAATTGTCTACCGCGCAAGCTATCAGCTTCTCTTCCATTTCCAAATTCTTCCGTTTCAATTCCTTCACAGCCTCCTCCCTCCCCTTCAGTTTCTCCTCCAGTTGTTTCCGCATTACTTGTGAAGAAGATTTTAGGTTTTCTAACTCCTCTTTACATTTCTCCAACTTCTCCAAGTATGAAACCAAAGATCTCGCCTCTTCTTCCAGAACGTAGATCTGATTCTCCGTATTTTCCTTCAATTTCTCCATCTCTTCACTCATAGATTCATTCCTCCTCTCGAGATCAGCGATCTTCGAATCCTTCTCCAGATCGGTCCTTCCCAGCTCCTCATAAGCCTCGATCTGCTCTCGGAGCTCATCCTCAACCTCCGAAAACGAGGATCTCAACTGAGAGATCTCGAATTGCAGGGAATTGTTATCTTCACTCAATCGATCTACTTCCTCTTGCAAATACGCGATTTTCTCCTCCATCGCGACCTGATTCTTCTTCAAATCAAATCATCGATTTCGAGCTACATGAGCTTGATTTTCCAGATATGCTGAAACTTAGTTGTAGTTGTTGAGATATCGGTCTTCCGTCAGGAATCTGTCTGTTGCAGGATTGATGAGGGATTCGATGCCGTTGGGTGTGATGTGTAAAAACTAAAAACCCTGTGGGAAAGAGAGAGCTCATGTGAAATCAGAAGCAGAGCAATGAAAAAGAAGAGGGAAAAGCGGAGTTAGGGAAAGTAAAGTAAAACGAGATTGAGATATGAAGCTGGAGAGGGAGAGAGACAGAAAGGGACGGTTAACGAATACCTCCTCTCCGCCGCTTTGTTTCCTCGTTTATTCAAAAACTCTCATATGTTGTGAGCCAGTTGGTCCCAAAAATGATGAGCCACGTGTCTTTGTTTGATCAAAATAATCAAATTGCACCTACAACTACGAGCCAATTGACCAAGGATCACTAGATGTGACATTAGGCCCATTTTTTTTTTCTACACTTTATCATGGAGATGTATGGTTACGATGCGATTGCAATTTAATATTATTAAATTAACAATTAGGATAATTTAATGAGGCTGGTTTTTTTAAATCCCCGTATTTTTGAGGAGTTCAATCCGCCCTCCTCTAATTGGCAAACGTATTTTTAAGTGAGCCCAACTAGCTGCGCGAACTAAGCCTGAGCCACATCCCATACTAAGAGAGATTTTTCGTAGCTTTTTGTTACAGCCTAAAACACCACCTTTTTTTAACATTTAATACTTTAATTTTTGCAACTTCATTTTGGACTTTGAAATTAGGAGTTTTATATATATATAGAGCGCATTGGCTCTCCTAAGCTAAAACTTACCTTATTTTAAGCTGAAATAGTGTTAACCTCGATGGGTAACTTAGTTGGCCTAGGACTACGGTTTGCACCCGAAGGTTATGGGTTCAAAACTGCACCACCACACTGGGGCCACAGGGGGATTTTACCCGGTTTTCTCTCCTAGGCCCGTACGGATTATTCTAGCCCAAAGGCCTGGGAAACCTGCATTATAAAAGAAAAAAAAAAGCTATATAGAACTGGTCCACAAATTAAAGTTGATAATATCTGTTTTTGACATGATGGAACTGAAAAATCCAGTTCTTATTGAATTTTTCTCGATTTTGGAGACGATCATCATACAAAAAACAACGATAATTTACTTTGATTTGTGAGACCAGCACTGTTTCATCTTAGGATAAGATATTGTACTTGAAACTTTCCAAAAAGGAGAATGTCCCTCACCCGTCCCTCACCCTATGGTGAGGGATAGATGCATAGGAATACTCCCCTATATATATATATATATATATATATGAGCAAGGAAGGCTCCCCTAAGCTCAAGGATAAAGTAAGCTCAAGTGTGTGGTGGGGCCCACTTGGGGACCCACATGGGGATGAGGGTGGGGGGATTTCAAGAACTCCCTGGGATCTTTCTCCTTGCAAAAAATCAGCCACAACCGTAATTTCTATCATCTCCATATGGGCCCAAGAGTTTAATTGTCAACAATCCATACGGATTGATATATAGTCAATCCAACGGTCCAGTAAATTCGAATCTTACCGAAAGTTGGTGGACATGTGCAATTTAAGAGGGTCATGTGTTTGGTCCATTTGGATGGCCCAAAGGTGGTCCCCACAAACACGAGCTTACAAAATTTTCTCCCCTAAGCTCGAGCTTAGGGGAGCTTTGCTATATATATATATATATATATATATATATAGTAAGGCAAATACAAACTTATACTGGCGACAGGGCTACCTCATATTAATATAAAATTTAGCCACATTCCATTAAAAAGAGGACGTACGTTTGAGCGGTTCATATTTTCAACAAGAGGCGCAAGTTAGGGTTTCACTCCTCTCGCTTTAATTTGAGAGGAGAGAAGAAATGACAATTTTGAAAAAATCACTCTTGGAGTTTGCCAAGAAAGGGCAATTTTTTGTTTTCTAAAGTACTTTTTTCTTACAACTCATATAATTTAAATAATATTTATTATCTTAATTTTTTTAATTTATGTTTTTTTACTGATAAAATAATCTGAAATTACCCCAATATTACCGAGCATTCCCACTCCACCATGAGGGGCCCACCATGTCAACGACAAGGAGGGGGGCCCTCGTGCAAATTTGCTGGGCCATTTGATAATCAATCATTGCACATTTGTCTCCAAAATTTACTGCCTTTTTGGATGCAGGGAAAACATTTGTTCCATGGAATCCTCTTTACCCATGTTTAATTGCAATTTTTTTTTATTTCTCATGTAGTTGAAGCAGAAAAAGCACAATTTTCCAACCCTGGCCATTATGGATAACTTCCACTTTCCCTACATCTGAAACACCGAGAGGGAAACTAAGATGGTTGCAAAAGACACTTTTTAACTGTCCTGATGAGAGAAAATAGAGGCGGAAAACTGTCAACAATTGGAATCTGAACCATGGCCAGGTTTCCCCACCCTCTTCATCCAAATGACCAGTTAAAGATATGATAAACTACCTTCAACCAAAATTTTCTCTCTTTTCTCCACAACCAAATGTGATTTCTGCACTGGCAATGGAAGTGAACCCGACACCACATATGTTAAAGTGGGACCACATAAATTAAAGTGGGGCCCAGTTCACAGGTGATAATTCCATCTGTACAAGATCATAATTCTCCTTGCAATAGTTGTAAATGAAACAAATTCTAACCTGTATAGGTTCAAATGACATGAAATCTCTTTCAAGGAAAATAGAGGAAAGCAATTGCTTACAATAGCATCTCTCACTAAATTGCTATGACTCACACTAAATTGCTATGGCATATAATTAACTCTCCAGAGACACCTCATACCAGCTCTTGGTATAACCATCACCGCCATGTGATGCCATACATGGAGCAGGATTTGTGGGCCCAGGAAAAGCCATAAAGCCTTACTCCCACTCACTTGGATATGATGATCTAAATATTTGAAGAAGCATTGCCCTCTCTTTTCTCCTCAATTTGTATGCACCATAGCCTCTAGCAACTCCAAGCTTAACTGCTGCCCTTCCATCCTCTGAAGCCCTTTTCCTCAATGATAAAAGCAAAGCTGCTCCAGTATCTCCCTTCTCTGTTTCTCTCTCAGTTTTCACTTTAGATGCGTCCATGTCCTCCACTGACTCCCCTGATGGTTGTTTCTCTGCCTCTTCAGCCATGTGTTCTTCCTCTAACATCTCGTTATCATCCAAACCGCTGGTCCCCCACCATTTGGTAGAGATTGATGATAACCCATTTGTTGGAAACCCGTGCTTGAACTCATCCAAATAGGTGGGGATGTTCTTGGGTTGGCTGGACTGGAACATATTCTGGCGTCCATTTTGGAGAAGCCTGTTTCCTTGTTGCTGAGAAGCTTGACCCGCCATCTGAATGTTCCCTTGCTGTGATTTTGATGAATCCTGCACAGAGCTTGGCGTTCGGTTTTGAAGTTGGATGCCACTGAGTTCACCACCAGATGGCATTATGCAAATGCAACAGAAAAATGAGCATGAATGCATTGATGCCAACATATACAAATAATAATATATTGTGACTGCACTCGAGGACACATGCATATTGCATGCATGCAAAGGCACAAGTTCACCATGCACAAGCCCATTCAAGCATGAGGACACTCAAAAGATCCTATAGCAGCAGCAAAAGAATAGCTACCTTTTGAAATGTTACAGTGCTTCAGATCAATTTAAAGAATAAGAAGAAGATCCGTTTTATTTATTTTAGAAGCTGCTTGATTTTGTGGTGATTTTTCACTCAATGGCCATATCGTCCTGAGTTGCCACATCTCAGCTTGATGGTGTCTTCCTACGGTATAAATATTTTTCAGGGAAAGCAAAACATATTATTTCAAGATATATATATATAAATAATATTACATGAAATGATCGACTCACTAACCCCCCAAGAATTGGCACTCACCCCAATATGAAACTCAACCAACTGTTAGAATGAAATACTCATCTTTTCTGCATGTTCTCACTGTTAATCGTTGGGCCTCAAAATATATATCATGAATGATCTAATTATGATGGGGCATCCATAATCCATGCATACATGAATCTTCTTATCTCCCCTACCCTTGATGATTGGCTTGCATTCAGGTGGGCCCCATAAAAATAGTTCTCATACTAAAAAATAAGAACTGTTATCAGACGAAAAAAAAACCTATAATATAAATATGGTATATTTTATCTAGCTACAGGTATGGGTATAAAGTATGGCAAGGATTATTCATGACACTTTTAATCCTAAATATTCATGATTCGGGGAAGGAAAGGATTGGTTGTAACTAACAACTACAATGGGTTTTCTTTTTCCCAATCCCAATTGCTAGCTAGACTCGGCCCAATAATATAGACATTCCATCTCTAAACTCTAAACATTAACTAGGCCTCAATTTCAAAAAGGAAATGCCCGGAAATTGAGTATACTGATAAAGAAAAGATCTAGTTTCAGCTCTCCAGGAAGAAGTATATATTATTTACGGACCAGGTCCACCTGGATACCTGTACCAAGTAATACTTTGAATGATCCAAGTATCATTGGTATGATGTCTTCTACAAAGCACAAAAAGCATCTTGTTTCATCTAAGACTGCAAAAACTGCTACTAGTACTGGTCCATATGGAACTTCTTAGAATGAGAAATTGAAGGTAAGCCTCAGCAAATTGATAGCTCATAGAGACGTTCATGTCAAAACATGTGGGCCCATGGTTTCACCATCCATAGTTCCAGGTATTATGATGGCCCCCCCAACCAACGAGTAGATAGTTAAATAGCTGATAATACAAGATGTTTAAGAAGGCCACAAGTCAATGGATGACAGACTATGATGCCCAGATACCACATGACAGAGATTTTACACACAAGATAGTCTTGGATATGATGTAACACAGATATGACAACCATTTTGAAGCATACTGGTATCACAGGTGAGAGATTGCGGTAATCTCCCTATCCAAGAAGGCAATGGCAGCCATCAGATCAATGGTCCACATCACTAAATTAAAAATCCTATATGCATTATGTTTCGAACCTTGGCAAATTACAAATTCACTGTTAAACTCATCTTATCTTAAGCAAACTACAAATTCACTGTTAAACTCATCTTCTAAGGGGCTCCTGGCTAAGTTGTTGCTGACTGATCAAACAGTGGAGGAAATTTACATTATTATCAGGAAGGCAAATTTCCCTTGAGCAAATTCAACCAATGGAAGCCATTCGTCTCCAGATTTGGAAGTAAATGCCTCTGATCTACATAAGCTTTCGAGTTGCTCCAACAATTAAGAAAAGCGGTGGATTAATACAAAGTATTCAGCTTATCCATTATCCAAACTAAAGCCCATATCCAAGAATGCCTTTTTTTCTTTTAGGCTGGGAGTTTTTTGAATTTTCTATATCATTTAATGCCCTTTAAGTAATCCCTATTAGCTAGGAGTCAGTTTTCCCTTCTTTGTGTTTTAAAAGGGACTCTTTTGATTGGAAAGCAGTAAATGAATGCGATTAGATTCTCACAAATCCAGAGATACTCTTGCTTTGGAAGAAATAACTGCATTGTAAACACCAGTGGTCAGGATAGTTTTTAAGTTATTGAAGATTTATGAGAGTTCATGGAATTATACAGTTTTGTTTCTCTGTGGAACTGACTTTGGTGGGTTCTGTGTGAACCCAAGGGTGTCAGCCATTTCTCCTCTTTGGATCCAGTCCCGAGAGTGGGAGGGAGGTTTTGAATTGTTGTTGCAGTTCTTCTTTTGGTGATTGTGTCAAACGGAAGGGAATCAAGTCTCTGATTGCTGCAACCTTCCACAATGAGATGGGATGTTTACTTTTGATGTATTTTTTTGGGCCATTTTGGGGCCGCAAGTCCAAGCCAGCATTGACTGTAAATGTGTGTTTGGGATGGTATGGTCCGGTCATCAGGTTTAGATGTTTGAGATTTATAAATTAACCCGAGTCAATCCATATCATCTGAGTTTGATATCAATTTTGGTACAAGATCAAGTTCACTCCAGGTCGATTTTTCCGTCTAAGAAAGGGGGAAAAGAAGAAAAAAGAACCGAATATGTATCGTAAATCAACCATCCATGATGTGGTCCATGACAACAAGAATAGCCTATAGGTTAACTCAAAACGCGTCATATGGGACTTTACATTGTAAGATCCCACAATCCCACATCACTTATGAGGCTCCCTGATCTTGGGGGTTAATATATGGAGGACACCATTGACTTAGTATGAGGCCTTTTGAAGCTTAATGGGCTCCGAAAACAAAACCTTGAGGCAAGATTGGGCTAGAGCCCACGGGGCCCAAGCCGCATGAGACAAAGAGGACAATATCATACTGGGAGATCTGGTGTCATACTTATTGTATGGTATCAGAGCCGAGGGTGGCTCTCCTCTAAGGGTGGGGGGATGTAAAGTCCCACATGACGCGTTTGGAATTAAGCTGTGCCTCTGACTCAGAAACAAAGCCGTGAGGGGTTAAGCTGTGCCTCTGACCCAAAGCGGACAATATTGTGCTGGATGCAGTTGGGCTGTCACAAATATATAAGACGAAAATGGATATCCGAGCAATCAACTATTTTATTGTTGCACTCAACTGGAGTGATCAGATCATAGGAGTAGAGTTTTAACCATTGCAAAGACTTTGAGCATTGATATTATTATTGTGTGCAGGATCATGAGTCTAAGATATTGGGTCATGCCTACAAGAACAGAAAATTAGCACAGATTGTTAAAAAATAAAAACAAATTTCTTAACTTTCATTACAAAACACAAATGAAGGAATAATTGAGGAAGATTCTACAGTTGAAACTCCAACAAATCAATTCAAAGAGCAAACAGATAATAAACCTTTGGCTGAATCCATTTAAGGGAGGAAGCAGATATAGTCATTTGGCCAAATTGATCAAGAAAAGCAAGAAATTATTATGAATTGTGATATAGACCCATTTCCCCAAGAACATTCATCCAAAGATAGTTAATCAGATCAGCCAAAGGAAATATCAGCCAAATCAGTTCATCAAGATCAAAACCACACCCAACTATGATACACGGATACTTGTACAAGCCCATGTATCCATATCGGACCAATACAACACTTGTATTGATACCTGATATTGCACCGATACTTATAGGGAACAAGTTTAACATATCCTACTTATAAAGCCCTTTATTTCATATAGTTCTTTAATATTTTTACTTCTCGCTATAAAAAATGCTAGAAAAGGACGAAAACAATGATAATTTCATTGATTCAAAACTGATCCAAAGAAAAAATTAGAACACCCGTATCCGTATCCGTGTCCTAGATTTTCAAAAGTGAGGAGTTGTATCCCCAATCCCCGTATCAATGTCCATATCCATATCCGTATCTAGGCATCATAGACATCCAATGTTACTTGTTGAAGACTTGGAGGAAAAGCAGCTACAACATCATGCCATTGTCGAGCTAGTATTTGATCCAGGCGCAGATTTCTATGAACTTGAGGTCAAGTTTCTCCCAATGTAAAGAGAAAGGTCTAAAGCTAAACTAATGGGGGCCTACTTATGGAAATGCACGAAACCCAGGAGGGGTTTGCAAAGGAGGTCCTGATTTGGCTGGGAGATATTTGAGTATCCTACATTGTTTAATTCTCTTTAAGAAGGCCTTGATTCAGCTGGGAGATAATGAGATTCTTATATTGTCCAGTGCTCCTTGAGCAATCTCAAATAACCATGATTAAAATTTCCTTTTATGTGCTTTAAATGCGACTCTTAAACTCTTAAGACGGGAAAGAAGTGAATGGCAGTGATAAGATTTTCAGAAATATCAGGATAAGATTGGACTTAGATTTTTCAAGCTTTGGAAGCAATGGATATAACGTGAGGCCAGTGGCCAAGATAGGTTTTTCAGTTATTGAGGATTAATGATATCATTTTGATAAAATTGATATATGATTTAATGATAGTTTTATGGTACCCACCTGGGAGTTGGGCGACTGGCATAGGTGTGGGATTTCTCCTGACATTGTGTGCTTGAATCCCGCTCCTGACTTACCTGGTGCATGTGTGTGGGTTTCGCGCATGTGCCCAGGGTAATAATCCTGTTGGGTTACATGCCACGGGGAAACCCTTGTCATTAAAAATATGATAACTTTATGGTGTTTTTCTGTTTTATTTCTCTGTGGAACTTTCATTGGTTCTATGTGAACCCAAGGGGGTGAGACCCTTAATGTTTGGGTCCAGTCCTAAGAGTGAGCGTAAGGCGTGTGTATCCCTTCAAAATTGTTCTGTTTCTTCTTCTATTGGTGATTGTGACAAATGGCTCAAAGGGAATTAATTTTCTGCTTGTTGCAAGCTTCTAGAACAGAAAGGAGTGGTTGACTGTTGGTGTGATTTTAAAGGGCCACTCTGGGGCCCATGATTCCAAGCCAAAACTGACTACACACGTGCCGTTCAGGATGGTATGGCCTGCCATTGGGTTTAGATGGTTTATTAATAGACCAGAGTCAGCCCATATCAATCTCTATTTAATCTGGGTAATTTCAAATTACGTTAGAAGGTCCCAAGTATCAGAATTTGGGGGTTCAATCATTAAGGTGTAATTGAGTCATGTGAATAGGTGAAGCGTTTAATAATGCCTCGGTATGGAAGCTCACCTAATCAACAAGGTTCAACCTTGACATCTCCAATAGAAAAGCATACCTAATCAACACAATACTGCTGTTTGACATTAAAAAAATTCGATTAGTTTAGAACCAAGACATCATCTTTTGTAATTGCTAATTTAAGTTGAATAAAATAACATTTGCGCTTAAAACGTCTCAACGGAACTTGAAAATGAAAGAAAGAAAGAAAGAAAGAAAGGGAGAACAGACACACAAAGGGGAAAAAAGGGTCAATCCCATTAATTACAATTTTATACATATTCATGATATTTTCTTTTTCAAGGAATAAAGATTTGATTATTCTAATATTTAAATCACAATTTCATAAAATTCAATAGAAAAATCATAAGATCCATAGAACAAGGATTTCAAGTATAATATTCAAATTGTTTTCCGTAAGATTTGACTCATACAATAAATCATATCGTTTTGATAAAATTGGTCTTATAGAGTTGGAATCAAGGAAGTACTGTAATACCTTGGGCCAGTTTGGGCCAGTTTTATTTCAATGTATATAGTAATGGGTTGGATTAGGACTTTTATGACCTGGTCTCAATCCATTAGGAGACTTTTTTAAACAAGTAGTTAAGTTGTTTAACCTTATCCCCTAAGAGAGGAGGATTTTCTTCGTAGAACCTGGGGGGGGGGGGGGGGGGGGGATTTCCAACGAATGGAATTTGGGGTTATCCCCAGATTTTTCTCCCGTACTCCTTTCTCTTATTTAGTTCTTGTTGCCTTTTGATACTCACATTTTTGGCTAAAGAGGAGAAGAGAACTCAGGGTGGAGAAGAGTCATCCTTGAAGATCAGCTGTCAAGACTCGTGGGGAGGAAGAAAAGGCCGGAAGATCTAGTGAATGCAGTATACAAGGCCCCATATCGACCGAGCTACAATTTTCTATACAAGAAGGTGAGTGATCTACCTAAATAGTTGGTTATTTAATCAAGACATCTGATAATAAGTATGGAATACTCTGTATTGCATGCATACAGAAAACTTTCTGTAATAGGAAGTAGACATCAAATATATTTGATCTCAGAGAATAATGGAAGAAGGGCTGATTGAGTAATACCATTGATCTGGAGTGCAAATCTATAAGCATCCATTGATTATGTCTGAAATTGGGGATATAGAATCAGGACAACAGTGATATAGGAATGTCGATTTCAGATTGTGGGACCCATCAGTGGGCCTGATCTGAGATCAGGACCACACATCCTGTAGAAGGCTCATGGTCGACCACAGACATGTAAGCCATCTGGGATTTTGATCAGTAGGACCCACTGTTCCATAGACTAACAGAAATCCCAGGCGTGAATGAGGAATAAACTGTGCAGGATGTGATTTTAGTTGTGGGACCCATCAGTGGACCTGATCTGAGATCAGGGCCCCACATCTTGTGGAGGGCTCTTGGTCGACCATAGGCATGAGAGCCATCTGGGATTCTGATCAGTGGGACCCACTGTTCAATAACTTAAGAGAATCCCAGGCGTGAATGTGCACAGATAGTCGATGACAGTTGTGGGGCTCACATGTAGGCCTGATTAAAAATCAAGACCACTCATCTTGTAGGGGACCCATGGTCGACCCTTGTAGAGGTGGACCCCTAAGGAGTAGGTCCCATCTGACCGTACAGTTAGCAATCATGTAGAGACCTGACGAAGTTGATTTTTGGATAAACTGTCCAATATCTGTTGTGATCTATGGGCCATCAGGAATGATGTTAATGATAAATCTAATCCATTAGGAGTTAAGTATAACCTTGGGCGACCTTAGGAATCAGATCTGATCTTATAATAGGTTAGTGGGACCCACTGTTTGTGTAATTCAAATATATAGATGATGGATAAATTCTTCTTTAGAAAAGTTTTTAAGTGCATAGAGTCCTGAGTTATGAGATTCTTTATATTAATACCCTGCTGGTTTAGGGATCATGTCAGGAAAGTAGGATGTTAGGAATATGTGTTAATGTATGTTTAGATTTGAGGGACCCCTTGGCCACTTGATCAATGATCAGTCCCAGCCATCTGAATGGGCCCTGATAGGTGACCAGTATGGGCCTGATTCCAGGTGGAATTTTCTATCGAGGCTCACCATCATCTTCTCAAGGATGTCTTAGGAGTGAATCACTTTCTGTGGATCCGCGAACAGTGCAAAGCACTGTAATATACTCTGTATTAGTGATAAATTGGGCAGTGTTGATAGCTTCTCAATTTCCTTTTAGACATCTGTACCCTTACTAATTTGAGAATATCATAATATTAAATATGGAAGAATAGTTCAGATTATTAGTGGATAGTAACTTACTGTTATGAACTAATGAGACTAGCCATAGAAACATGTTTATGAAAATGACTCATTTCTTGAAGATCTGAAACATTGAACCTCTCTTTGAGGGAGTCTTATTGAACTATTGAACCTCTCGTTGAGAGAGTCTTATTGAACTATTGAACCTCTCTTTGAGATAGTCTTATTGAACGATTGAACCTCTCGTTGAGAGAGTCTTATTGAACTATTGAACCTCTCTTTGAGATAGTCTTATTGAACTATTGAACCTCTATGTTGAGAGAGTATTATTGAACCATTGAAATCATCGATTGAAAACCTTGGATTTAATAAGTGCTATGACACGGTTATGATTTTAATGTTAGAAAAACTGTATGAACATAAGAGACTCCATAAGACATTTTTCTTATCTTATGATCTTACTATCTACATTGGAAATTATTGTTCTTTCTTGTTATTCGAATTTATGAAATTTAGGATTATTACTCACCAGTTTTCTGACAAGTGGTTCGCCCCACTTCAGGTACTGGTCTTTTGGGGGAGCTTGGAAATGAAAGAGTTCAGCAATTGGATTTCAATTTGCAAGGCTGATGAGAGCGTCATATTGGGAATTGAAAAATTAGAACTTTAGTGATAGATTATCATTTTCAATAAGGATAAACTTGTCTTCCTTATGAATTATGAATTTTGATGTTTTAAGATTTATTAGTACTTGCCCTTGATTTCTTAATAAATTATAAGTGTTGCTCAATTCTTTGTCATATTTGATTTATGTGGATCTTGACTTGATAAATGTGATGACCCGAAATCTGATGAGCTCCAGGCTTCGGGGCGTTACAAAGTGGTATCAAAGCATGGTCTTGGGCAATATAAAAGATTTAGCAACTCCTAGGATACGTGGTGAGGACGTGTAAGGGAAAGAATAGTACGATAGATATACATTCTCTGTGATTGTGTACTAAGTTGTGAATCTTTTGTAGGAATAGAAATATGAACAACCAGGAGAATGCTCAGAATGCCAATGATAACCAGAATGAGAATGCGAATCTAAATGGCGATCAAGGCGGTAACCCTAATCTTATTGGGGGTCAGGCTGAGCTACCAGAGTATGCTCGACAGATGTTCACCTCATTCATGATGGCGTACAGTCAGGTACAGGAGCAGATCGCGACCTTGGCAGCACGTCAGGGCGGAAACAATGATCTGCGTACCGGCCATAGCGGAGAAGGAGGTGAAAATGCTCCTGGAGGCAGAGACAGAGAAAAGGATACCCTTTACAAAAGGTTCAATGAATTCCGGCCCAGGTACTTTGATGAAACCACCAATCCTTGGGATGCTAACAAGTGGGTGGAACATATGGAAGGAATATTCGAAGTGATGGGATGCTCGGACCGACAGAAAGCGGTTTTGGCTGCCTTCAAACTTGAAGGAGATGCGAAAGAATGGTGGAAAGCTGCTAAGAAAACCTTCGAAGGTCCGGAAAATGAAATCACTTGGGCATTCTTTAAGAAGGAGTTCATTCTGAAATTCATTCCAGAGCATATCAGAGAACAAAAGAAGAGGGAATTCCAGACTTTGGTACAAGGGAGTATGACTGTAGCAAAATACTCCAACAGATTTACAGAGCTGTCCCATTTCGCAGAGGAACTGGTAGCCACTGATGCGATGAAACGAAACAAATTCATCGAGGGATTACGACCAGATATCAAAAAGGATGTGAAACTGGGCGAACCGGCTACCTTTGCAGCTGCCTTAAAAAGAGCATTCGTATCAGAAGAAACAACTGCTGAATTGAATGGTACATTCTCGGCGAGAACGACGGGAATCAAGAGAGACTATCAGAATAACTGTGAGCCCTCAAAGAAGCAGAGACTGGATAAAAGAATAAAATGCCAGCGATGTGGAAAGAACCATAAGACAGAGGAATGCCATTGGTCTACGGGTGCATGTTTCCATTGTGGACAGGTTGGCCATCTGATCAAAGACTGTCCAAAGAAACAGGATAAGGATAGACGTCAGCCACAAGAACAACCACCCCGGCAGAACCAACAGCAGAGGTACCAAGACAATCCCCGTCAGACGAATCAGCAGAACCAGCCAAGGGGACCACCTAACCAGCCTCAAGGGCAGAATTTCAATCGTGG
Organism: Litsea cubeba; assembly: GCA_012931725.1. NCBI lineage: Eukaryota > Viridiplantae > Streptophyta > Magnoliopsida > Laurales > Lauraceae > Litsea > Litsea cubeba. The sequence continues at coordinate 45,651,945 of CM022950.1, forward strand.
GCGACCCAATCAAGGCGGATATCAGAGGGGACAGCAATCCAATGCAAGGGTTTTTGCTACTACGCAACAGGAAGCGCAGGCTGCAAATAATTGTATCGAGGGTATGATTTTAATTTCCAGTGTTACAGCTTATACTTTATTTGATTCTGGCTCTACACATTCTTTTGTGTCCCCTGTATTTGCTCCCAAGATGAACAAATCACCCTCTACACTAGATCAAACTATTATTGTATCAACCCCTGCTGGAGGACACGTGAACACTTGCACTGCATATTTCGATTGCCCGATTATCATTGGGGAAAACAATATGCCAGTTGATCTGATATTATTACCTATGAATGATTTCGACATCATTATTGGGATGGATTGGCTAGCCAAGTATAGAGCAGTGCTGGATTGTTTTAACAAGCTAGTACGTTTTAATCTAAAAGGGTATGATACTGTGTGTGTAATGGGAAGGAGAAGGCCAGTACACACGGCAGTCATATCAGCCATTAAGGCTTGTAAATTGTTGAAAAGTGGATGTGATGGATACCTAGCCTTCGTTTCAGAAGAGAAACTGAAGCCTAAGCTGGAAGACACTCCTATAGTTAGGGAATTTCCTGATGTATTCCAGGATGACCTGCCCGGTCTGCCACCAATTAGAGAAGTGGACTTTGCTATAGAATTGGTACCGGGGACTGCGCCAATTTCTAAAGCTCCATACCGTATGGCACCTGCCGAGTTGAAAGAACTCAAAGAACAATTGCAGGAGTTACTAGAAAAAGGATTCATAAGACCCAGTGTTTCTCCGTGGGGAGCGCCAGTCTTATTCGTCAAGAAGAAGGATGGGTCATTACGAATGTGTATTGACTATCGTCAGTTGAATCAGGTAACCATCAAGAATAAGTACCCGCTTCCACGCATTGATGAACTGTTTGATCAGCTTCAGGGGGCGAAGTATTTCTCCAAGATCGACCTCAGATCGGGATACCATCAGCTAAGGGTAAGAGAAGAAGATATACCTAGAACAGCTTTTAGAACCAGGTACGGACATTATGAGTTCTTGGTAATGCCTTTTGGGCTAACCAATGCGCCAGCAGTGTTCATGGCGCTTATGAATCAAATTTTCAAGCCTTACCTGGATCAGTTTGTTGTGGTATTCATTGATGATATACTTATCTATTCCAAGTCATTGGAGGAACATGGAAATCATTTGCGCACTTCCCTTCAGCTGTTGAGGGAAAACCAGCTTTATGCTAAGCTAAGTAAGTGTGACTTCTGGCTAGAACAAGTGAGTTTCTTGGGCCATATTATTTCCGGTGAAGGACTGTCTGTGGATCCTAGCAAAATCGAAGCTATTTCAAATTGGAAGAGACCAGCGAATGCATCTGAAATCCGTAGCTTTTTGGGGTTAGCTGGATACTACAGAAGATTTGTGCAAGGTTTTTCCTCTATAGCAGGTCCTTTGACCAGATTCACTCGGAAGAATATGCCGTTCTTGTGGAATGATAAATGTGAAATAAGTTTCCAGACGCTAAAAGATAAACTAACTTCAGCCCCAGTTTTAGCCCTTCCTTCTGGCAGCGGAGGTTTTGTGATTTTCTGTGATGCATCAATGCATGGTTTAGGATGTGTGCTTATGCAACATGGTAGGGTGATTGCTTATGCATCTAGACAGTTGAAATCTCATGAACAGAATTATGCTACACATGATCTAGAATTGGGTGCAGTTGTCTTTGCACTCAAAATTTGGCGGCACTATCTGTATGGGGAGGAATTTGAAGTATATACAGATCATAAGAGCCTGAAATATGTGTTCTCGCAAAAAGAATTGAATTTACGACAGAGAAGATGGATGGAATTCCTGAAGGATTATGATTTCTCTATATTTTACCATCCGGGTAAAGCTAATGTGGTTGCTGATGCTTTAAGCAGGAAATCGGCTCAGATGGCTTCATTAACAACTGAGAAGAAGTTGATGGAAGAGGTGGAAGAATTAAATGTAAACCTTTGTCAATCAACAATAAGGTGGTGTTAGGGAATTTCAGGGTCCAGCCTGAGTTGATTCAAAGGGTCAAAGACCGCCAGAGAGATGACCCGGCATTATTGGCGATATTCAACAGAATTGATAACGAGCCGGATTTTTCCATCAGCAATGCTACATTGTACTTCAGGAATAGATTGTGTGTTCCAAACATTCCGGAAATCAAAGATGAAATTTTGAAGGAGGCACATTGTACACGTTACACCATTCACCCTGGGAGCACCAACATGTACCAAAATTTGAAGATACGGTTTTGGTGGGTTGGCATGAAGAATGATGTTGCTGAATTCGTGGGTAGGTGCTTTACCTGTCAACAAGTCAAGGCCGATCACAGGAAGCCTGGAGGGCTGCTTCAGCCATTACCAGTACCTGAATGGAAATGGGAACATATCTCAATGGATTTTGTGTCAGGTTTTCCAAAGACCTTTAGAAACAATGAAATCATTTGGGTAATTGTGGATCGGTTGACAAAATCGGCTCACTTCATTCCCATTAAAAATAGAACATCTATGGAATACTTGGCACAAAGGTATGTGAAGGAGATTGTGAGATTGCATGGAGTACCTGCTTCTATTGTATCAGATAGGGATACGAGGTTCGTATCGAATTTCTGGAAGAAGCTGCAAGCTGCGATGGGTACAAGGTTGAGTCTCAGTACCGCATATCATCCACAAACTGATGGGCAAACAGAAAGAACAAATCAGACTCTTGAAGACATGTTGCGAGCATGTGCTTTGGACTTTAAGGACAGTTGGGATGAACAGTTGGCACTTGTTGAGTTCGCTTATAATAATAGCTATCATTCAAGTATCAAGATGGCTCCGTTCGAAGCACTTTACGGTCGAAACTGTCGATCTCCAATTTGTTGGGAAGAGGTTGGTGATGGGAGAGTTCTTGGTCCAGATTGGGTTCAGACTTCCACTGCTAATATCAAAAAGATCAGGGACCGCATGAGAGCAGCTCAGAGTAGACAGAAAAGTTATGCGGATAATCGCCGACGGGAATTGGAATTTGCTGTGGGTGATTATGTCTTTCTTAAAGTTTCTCCGACTAAGGGAGTTATGCGTTTTGGCAAGAAAGGGAAACTGAGCCCACGGTATGTCGGGCCATTTGAAATCATTGGGCGTGTCAGTGATGGTAATGCTTATGCTCTTGGATTACCGCCTCAACTAGCCGGAGTGCACAATGTGTTTCACGTGTCCATGCTCAAGAAATATCAGCCCGACCCTTCTCATGTAATAAACTATGAATCGATTCAAGTGCAGCCAGATTTATCTTATGAGGAACGGCCAGTGAAGATCCTGGAAACCACAGAGAGAGCTTTGCGAAACCGGACAGTGAAATTGGTCAAAGTTTTGTGGGAGCATCACAAACAATTTGAATCTACTTGGGAGTCGGAAGAGGACGTCAGGAAGAAGTATTCCCATCTCTTTCCACCAGGTATGTATTGAATTTGGAGGACCAAATTTCCTAAGGGGGGGAGTATGTAATACCTTGGGCCAGTTTGGGCCAGTTTTATTTCAATGTATATAGTAATGGGTTGGATTAGGACTTTTATGACCTGGTCTCAATCCATTAGGAGACTTTTTTAAACAAGTAGTTAAGTTGTTTAACCTTATCCCCTAAGAGAGGAGGATTTTCTTCGTAGAACCTGGGGGGGGGGATTTCCAACGAATGGAATTTGGGGTTATCCCCAGATTTTTCTCCCGTACTCCTTTCTCTTATTTAGTTCTTGTTGCCTTTTGATACTCACATTTTTGGCTAAAGAGGAGAAGAGAACTCAGGGTGGAGAAGAGTCATCCTTGAAGATCAGCTGTCAAGACTCGTGGGGAGGAAGAAAAGGCCGGAAGATCTAGTGAATGCAGTATACAAGGCCCCATATCGACCGAGCTACAATTTTCTATACAAGAAGGTGAGTGATCTACCTAAATAGTTGGTTATTTAATCAACACATCTGATAATAAGTATGGAATACTCTGTATTGCATGCATACAGAAAACTTTCTGCAATAGGAAGTAGACATCAAATATATTTGATCTCAGAGAATAATGGAAGAAGGGCTGATTGAGTAATACCATTGATCTGGAGTGCAAATCTATAAGCATCCATTGATTATGTCTGAAATTGGGGATATAGAATCAGGACAACAGTGATATAGGAATGTCGATTTCAGATTGTGGGACCCATCAGTGGGCCTGATCTGAGATCAGGACCACACATCCTGTAGAAGGCTCATGGTCGACCACAGACATGTAAGCCATCTGGGATTTTGATCAGTAGGACCCACTGTTCCATAGACTAACAGAAATCCCAGGCGTGAATGAGGAATAAACTGTGCAGGATGTGATTTTAGTTGTGGGACCCATCAGTGGACCTGATCTGAGATCAGGACCCCACATCTTGTGGAGGGCTCTTGGTCGACCATAGGCATGAGAGCCATCTGGGATTCTGATCAGTGGGACCCACTGTTCAATAACTTAAGAGAATCCCAGGCGTGAATGTGCACAGATAGTCGATGACAGTTGTGGGGCTCACATGTAGGCCTGATTAAAAATCAAGACCACTCATCTTGTAGGGGACCCATGGTCGACCCTTGTAGAGATGGACCCCTAAGGAGTAGGTCCCATCTGACCGTACAGTTAGCAATCATGTAGAGACCTGACGAAGTTGATTTTTGGATAAACTGTCCAATATCTGTTGTGATCTATGGGCCATCAGGAATGATGTTAATGATAAATCTAATCCATTAGGAGTTAAGTATAACCTTGGGCGACCTTAGGAATCAGATCTGATCTTATAATAGGTTAGTGGGACCCACTGTTTGTGTAATTCAAATATATAGATGATGGATAAATTCTTCTTAGAAAAGTTTTTAAGTGCATAGAGTCCTGAGTTATGAGATTCTTTATATTAATACCCTGCTGTTTAGGGATCATGTCAGGAAAGTAGGATGTTAGGAATATGTGTTAATGTATGTTTAGATTTGAGGGACCCCTTGGCCACTTGATCAATGATCAGTCCCAGCCATCTGAATGGGCCCTGATAGGTGACCAGTATGGGCCTGATTCCAGGTGGAATTTTCTATCGAGGCTCACCATCATCTTCTCAAGGATGTCTTAGGAGTGAATCACTTTCTGTGGATCCGCGAACAGTGCAAAAGCACTGTAATATACTCTGTATTAGTGATAAATTGGGCAGTGTTGATAGCTTCTCAATTTCCTTTTAGACATCTGTACCCTTACTAATTTGAGAATATCATAATATTAAATATGGAAGAATAGTTCAGATTATTAGTGGATAGTAACTTACTGTTATGAACTAATGAGACTAGCCATAGAAACATGTTTATGAAAATGACTCATTTCTTGAAGATCTGAAACATTGAACCTCTCTTTGAGGGAGTCTTATTGAATTATTGAACCTCTCGTTGAGAGAGTCTTATTGAACTATTGAACCTCTCTTTGAGATAGTCTTATTGAACGATTGAACCTCTCGTTGAGAGAGTCTTATTGAACTATTGAACCTCTCTTTGAGATAGTCTTATTGAACTATTGAACCTCTATGTTGAGAGAGTATTATTGAACCATTGAAATCATCGATTGAAAACCTTGGATTTAATAAGTGCTATGACACGGTTATGATTTTAATGTTAGAAAAACTGTATGAACATAAGAGACTCCATAAGACATTTTTCTTATCTTATGATCTTACTATCTACATTGGAAATTATTGTTCTTTCTTGTTATTCGAATTTATGAAATTTAGGATTATCACTCACCAGTTTTCTGACAAGTGGTTTGCCCCACTTCAGGTACTGGTCTTTTGGGGGAGCTTGGAAATGAAAGAGTTCAGCAATTGGATTTCAATTTGCAAGGCTGATGAGAGCGTCATATTGGGAATTGAAAAATTAGAACTTTAGTGATAGATTATCATTTTCAATAAGGATAAACTTGTCTTCCTTATGAATTATGAATTTTGATGTTTTAAGATTTATTAGTACTTGCCCTTGATTTCTTAATAAATTATAAGTGTTGCTCAATTCTTTGTCATATTTGATTTATGTGGATCTTGACTTGATAAATGTGATGACCCGAAATCTGATGAGCTCCAGGCTTCGGGGCGTTACAAGTACAAAGTGTTATTACTTTTACCAACAAATGCATTTTATTTTCAAGAATAAATGTAGTTGTCACATGGGCTCACTCTTCTTCATGAGAGTTTTTGTGAAAATCCTTTACTCATAAGATATTGACCCAAATGAAGATGGTTCGTTGAACAAAATTTTTGGTCATATAATTATTGATCATGGAAATAATGGTCATTTTGTTAGAGTTCTAGAGAATCCCAACTCTTAGATCACTTCACCATGCTAATTGACATGAGAAGGCATAGCTCAACCAAAAGCTTTTTGTCAGCTTCCAGTAAGAGGAAATGATGCGGAGCGAGGGTACCAAGTGCGGGTGGGTAGAGATTAGAGATGGAGGGGTAGGTCAAGCTTTCGCCTGGAAATTGGTCTCACGTCAGACTCCCCATCATGGGCGAGGAAGGAGAACTCAGGAAATCTCAGTAGTATTCGAAACTTTTCATTAATCATACTCTAAATTGCAAAAGAGGCATTACAATGCATTACATAAGAAGAGGGAAAAACCTAGAACTAATATTGGCCATCTAAATACATCAATGGCCAAGATTAAAATATCAACATAAATAACTTAAAACATAAGCAATGAACACCCTAACTAAAATAAAAATAGGCTTGTAGTTGGGATGGGCCCAAAGAATTGATCGAGATGGATGGGTTGTGCCCGTTGGCAGGTCAACCCATGGGGTACTATGGGCATGTCCTGCATCAACTCTCCCTGTCTTGGAGAGAACTCGACCTCGAGCTCCGTAAATGTCCTCCAGGATTGGAAGTCCAACGAACGAGTCCTCGATTTTTTTTTTGATCTCCATATTCTTCACATGATTTAGAAGATTCACTCAATCTGTTATTCCAAGGAGACTTTAGGCATCGCGTCTTTTGCTGTCCATATTCGGATTGAATATGCACTTGAACAAGTTGATGCTTCAAGTCTTGAATTTGGTCCATCTGCACGTGATCTTCTAATTTCAAAGGCTGATCTCTGAAGATGCAATCAATATGTGGAAGCTCAATAATTTGACCATCTTTTGCAACTTCTTTACCCATAGCATTTTCTTCTGATGACTCAATCGACTCTTCTAGAAGTGGGTTTTTTATGAGACCAATCAGATGATCAGACTCCTTGTTAACAATGTTCCAACTCTTCAATTTTTTCTGTTGCTTTTGTTGCTTGCATCTGTTGATCGACACTATCCAAAGAAGGCAATTTGGATTCTTTGTCCTCGAATTTTAATGCTTGCACTTGTTGATCAACACCGTCAGAAAAAGGAAACTCAGTTTCTTTTTCTTCCAATTCATCTAAGAATCCTTTGGGGGAGTGTTGTCTGTTACTTCATCTGAATTTATAGTGGAATCAGTTGTTTCTTTCTTTTGTTAATCAATATCAGCCCTGACATTTTCCACATTGGGTTCCACAACATTGGAATTTATTGTTTCCAGAGACTTTCCTTCTTGCAACTTAGCTTTTCGGAGGCGATAGCATTTTATCAAACACTCAACACGTACGCTTCCCAATATGCCTCATGCATGTCTTTGCAGTTTTTCATAATCTTCAATATTCTCTGTCTCAAACCTTTGAGAAGGTGATTGAAATCAAGTGTCTCGCCCAGTTTACATAAATAATGCAACCTTTCAAATTCATTGGCATATTCATCCACGGACAACTTTTCTTGTTTCAAATTAAGATACTGCTCAAAGTAAGCTTCATTGCCATAATACCATTTTCCATATATACGTGCGTATTTCATTATTTGAATTGTCTTGTCAATTTCAAAGAGGCTCAATTCTATATTTGCTGACAATCGCATATTGATTTGGTTGAGAAAGGAATGTAAAATTTAATACTCTTCAAAATTAAAATCAGACTAACCAGATGTGTAGGTGAAGACAGATCGTTGATCAGTGCTCAGATGGCTTCAATATCGGCAAAAATAATTTTTGGCCATTGGATTGGTCAATGCTGCACTTTGACCAGTCATTATTGATGTATGCCAAATTGCCAATTGGTGATTAGGCCTGCTGATGCAGTGATGATATCACCAATTCTTGCCTTTTGTGGCTTTTGTTCTGCTGGGCTTTATGTTTTGCCACTTTGAGTAGGGTCGGATCCTCCTGACCCCAACCTGACCTGAATAAAAAAATGGACTTGGATTGGGTCGAACTGACCTGATACTGAGCCAAACCTGGACTGGACTTGAAATTGCCTCAGCACTGCAAGTGAATTGAAAGACCCACACAACGTGACATAGTGCAGGCACATGCGAGGCCCACTTGAGTCCCCGTGTCAATTTCAGCGCCAAACAAGAACAGAAAAGGGGTTGAAAACTCGAAACCCTTTTCTTTAATCCTGTTTAGTCGATGATGAGAGGGGAGAGCTCTGTTGCGTCATTGAAGAGGAGGTGGAGACACTGTCTCACGAAGGAGGTGACGCTGGCGGCAATTTTTGCTGCTGCGCTTTGATGGTGGTGGTTGGAGCAGCGTGCAGGCGATGGCAGGAGAGAGGAGAGACTGGTCTGAAGAAGATGGTGAAAACGATTGGGCAATGGAACTGCTCAGAGGCTTACTTCAATTCGGAGAAGAGGGAAGATAATGAAGGTGGTGAGGATCACCTGTGATGACTTCGGAGCCTAGTCCTCGCCTGTGATGACTTTGGAGCCTAGTCCTCTCTCTCTCTCTCTCTCTCTCTCTCTCTCTCTCTCTCTCTCTCTCTCATATCGATAGAGGGGGAATGGGTTTCAGTTTTGTGAGATGGAGGTTTTCGGTGATTTCGATTTTGTGAGATGTGGCCAATTAGGCCAATTGAGGATTTCGGTCAAGGGGTTGTGGGGCATAATAAGACAGTCAGTTGGTGGGAGATTGAGGTTCAGCTTTGGATGTTGGGGTCAAAGTTTTGGAGTTCCCGTTGTTGGATTAGGGATAGGAATTTGGGGAAATTGTGGGCGTTTGCAGTTAGGGATTTTTGGGGCTGAGGTTGGGTTTTGGGGCTGATGAGGGTTTTTGGGAAAATATGGGTTTCAGGAAATTTAGGGATTTGATAGGCGGTTAGGTTTGGAGGCTTTGGCTGATGGGGTTTAGGGTCTTTCAAATTAGAGATTTCAGGAAATTTGGGTTTCGAGAATTGAGGTTTTCAGATTTGGGCGTTGGCTAGGGTTTAGGGTTTTGGGGATTGCGGATTTTGAATGGGTTATGGGGACGGATCGAAGGAGTTTTGGAGGTGTGATTTGGTCGTAGACAGTTTGGTTTTAGAAATCACAAGTTCTGATGGACTTTGGGGTAGGGTAGGATGGGATCGGAGATGGCAGGGGTGGTGTTTTCGTTACTGTGATGGGTTTCGGGTGATGGCAGGGACTGCTGAATAGTGATAGTGACGGTTCGGCAGGGGTGATGGATTGCCGAATCTCGAATCCAGGATGGATCGGTCTTCGGCCTTGATACCAATTGATGCAGAGCAGGGTGCCAGGTGCGATGCGGGTAGAGAAAGGATGGAGGGGGTAGGTCAAGCATTTGCCTGAAAATTGACCTCACGCCAAACCCCCCATCACAGGTGAGGAAGAAGAGAACTCGGAAAATCCTAGTAGCACTCGAAACTTTTCATTAATCATACACTAAACTACGAAAGAGGTGTTACAGAGCATTATATAAGAAGAGGGAAAAACTAGAACTAGTCCTAGCCATCTAAAGTCTAAACACATCAATGACCAAGATTAAAATATCAACATAAATAACTTAAAACATAAGCAATAAACACCATAAATAAAATAAAAATAGGTTTGTAGGTAGGCTAGGCCCAAAAAACTGGTCGAAATGATGGGTTGGGCCCATTGGCGAGTCGACCCATGGGGGACCATGGGTTTGTCCTGCATTAGGAAAGTTCTCTACAGTGAACGATTAAGTAAGAGAGGGCTTCACCAACAGATTTAGAGAGACATTTTGTTAGAAGAATAAAGAGTGAATTAATCATTTATCACTTTTCTGAGAATACTCGAGCACAGTGTAAAGGCACTTCCAACTATTATTTGGCATGACTTGTGGTTTCCTCCGATCCTTGGACGAGGTTGTTTAGTGGAACCTTTTTGATGGACAAAACAATAATAATAATAATAAATTAAAAAGAGGCAAAATACTTTAGAAAATATCACTCGGTGTAATTTGTGGTCTCTTTGGGGGGGACAAAATGATAGGGACTTTTTTTTATAAGAGAAAATGATAGGAACTTCAGTAATATGATCCTTGGAAGAGATGTTATCTCATCAAGGTGAAGATTCAAAAGTGGACCTGGGCTAGGAAAGATTTCCCAATGACAATATCAGTCACATATTAGGAAGTTGGGAAGCATACATTAAAACAGGAGTGGCAAAATTGATGAAAATAAAAAAAAAAGGGTTCCATGGCAGCCAGATTTATTAAGATCAGTGTCAGTGAATTGATGATGATAATTGGACGGTGAGAATGGTTAGATGAAAGTTGTTTCTACCGGTCTGGTTGGACTTAAGGAGACGAATGGAGAATAATTGTTGCTACTTGCTATACCAGGCCCACTACAAATTATTAAAAGCTCTTTCATGGTTCTGTTGAATGTAGATAACAATGCGATGAATGACATAAGCCCGGTCTCAAGGAGGCAAAAGGTCTTGAAAAATGAGTGACATTATAAATTAAATTGAAGAATTAAGTTATTCGAAGTGCAATTTAGGTATGTCTTAGTAAGTGCAACTTTAGCATGTATTAAGAAGTTCAAACGAAGCAGCTGATTGTCTAGCTTAACAGGGAGTTTACAAAAATGTGTGTTGGAATCTGAATATAATGTATATATTCTTGTTTGATGATCATCTAGTGAATATAATGTAATCCTTGTTTCTGGTCCATTCTTTCTCTTTCTTTTGGCACATTAATCTGACATGTCTCTTGTACCAGAAGATCCTTCGTATCTCCTTATTTTTAATAACATTTTATGGTTACTGTTAAAAGGAGAAAAATTTGTTCGTAGTTGATTATTACTACAAATCTCAATTGGTGTACACAAAAGGCAGAAGGAAGGACATGTATCATTTATTGTGCAATTAATTGAATCTTTAAACATAAATCCAGAGAAAAAAAGGACACCAGTCATCAAGTCTTCTGTAATAGATCGCTTTGTTAATTAGAATTTAGAAGTGAAAAAAAGAAAATATATATATGGGAGATGCTCCTATGAGAGCATCTCTCACCTTATTATGAGAGATAAGGTGGGGGCCCTCACATCCATATCTAATGCCAACAACTTAAATGTAAGGGGCCCCTGTCAATTTGAGAGACACAACATAAACATATGCTCAATGACGTGCCCTTTGAGGGACAACTGTGTTTCATATAAGTAGGGGCTGAATGCCCTAATTACAGCACTAATTACAGCCAATTAACAATATCTAATCAAATCTAGATCCTAAAGATTAGCTAACAAACTAAGTATGTACAGATAAGCTTTGACTAAATTACAATGACTAACTGGGCCTAACTAGGCCTGTGAGATTGGGCCTCATTAACACCCCCCCCTCAAATTGATGCCGATGAATCAACCAGCATCAATTTGTCTGTCAAGAATTGATGACGTGGTCGAGGAAGTGCTTTTGTAAAAATATCAGCAACTTGGAGGCTTGAGGAGATAATGATAGAGAAATAACATCACGGAGATATTCATCCCGGATAAAATGACAAGCAACCTCGATGTGTTTAGTTCTCTCATGAAACACTGGATTTTCAGTAATCCGAATGGCACTGGTGTTATCCGCATGTAATGGTGTGGGAGAGGTTTGGGAGAAGCAAAGTTCCTCAAGAAGTCCACAAAGCCATATAATTTCGGAGCATGCGGCAGACATGGCACGGTATTCGGCCTCAGTTGATGATTTAGACACTTTGTCCTGTTTTTTCACTTTCCATGAAATAAGAGCATCACCTAAGAACATGCACCATCCGTTGTGGAACGCCGAGTATCAGGGCAACCTGCCTAATCGGCATCAGAATAGGCAGTCAATGTCATTGGAGATCCGACAGGAAAAAACAAGCCTCTGTGAGAAGTGCCAAGAAGATAATGAAGCATGCGTCGAACAGCTGCTAAATGGAGATGATGGGGATTGGTCATATACTGACTCATCAAGTTAACTGCATAACTGATGTCAGGACGAGCAGTAGTTAAATATATAAGACTACCGACAAGCTGTCGATAATATGTCGGATCAGGAAGGGGATCACCACTGTCACTATGGAGTTTAAGATTCAGTTCCAGAGAAGTATCCACTGGTGTTGAGGTTGACAGGCCTGCTGATTCAATTAAATCCATAGTATACTTATGTTGATGAAAAACCAACCCTTTCTCAGAGTGATGAACTTCCAATCCCAAAATGTATTGCAGAGGACCCAGATCCTTCATTTGAAAAGATTGATGCAGAGAAAATTGTAGATCTTGAATCATGGTTATATCTGTGCCAGTGATTATGATATCATCTACATAGACTATGGTGATTCCAGTAGATTTCTGATGCAAAAACAATGATGGATCAGAATGACTTTGATGAAACTGCAGCTTGAGTAAAGCATCCTTGAATTTTTCAAACCATGCTCTGGGTGCTTGTTTTAGTCCATACAAGGACCGTTTCAAAAGTGCAACTTGTCCTTCGGATGGTTTTGGAAAACCTTGAGGCAGTCGCATTGTAAACTTCCTCTTTAAGATCACCATGAAGAAAGGCGTTTTTCACATCAAATTGGAAAAGGGGCCAGGATTGAGATGCAGCTATTGCAATGATGGTGCGAACTGTGGTCATCTTTGCGACAGGTGCAAAAGTTTCTTCGTAGTCGATGCCATATTCCTGTCTGTTGCCAAGGGCCACAAGTCTTGCCTTGTATCTATCCAAAGTACCATCTGCCTTCAATTTGATATTGTAAACCCATTTACTTCCAATGGGTTTAACCGAAGCTGGGCAAGGAACAACAACCCATGTTCGGTTCTGCTGTAGAGCATTAAGTTCTTCTTCCATAGCCTGTCTCCAGCAATCCTGCTTTACTGCTTGTAAATAAGAAGTAGGAATGGAAACAGATGACAAAGTAGCGAAATATGAAGAATGAGAAAAACCATATCGATCTGGTGGGCGAGAGAGACGAGAAGAACGACGAATAGCAAGTGGAGGAGAATCTGATGCTGGAGCAGGATTCGGGGCCGATTCTTGCAAAAGAGGTAAAGTGGTGGCATTTGATCCTTGTCGACGAGCATATACCTTGTCCGGATGAAATCGCAGAGGTGAAGGAAGACATTCATCATCAAAGGATGGTACTTTAGAAAAGGAGAGTTCTGGAGATGAATCAGGATAAGACTGAAATAGGTATCTGGTGTTCAAAGAAGATAACATTTTCTAGAAGTCCGAATACGCTTTGAGATGGGGTCATAACAAATAAAACCTTTTTGTTGGGAAGCATAACCAAGAAAGGCACATTTTGCAGATTGTGCGGATAATTTTGAACGATCATGTGTGGGAAGATGAACAAAACAAACACAGCCAAAAGTGTGTAAGTGTGTATTGTGGTGCAGTTTTAAACAGACGGAAATGTGGAGATGTGTTTTGAAGTTTGGAGAAGGAGGCGGTTGATGATATGAGTTGCAGTGGTTAAAGCTCTCTGCCCAAAATCTAGGTGGAACGGAGGATTCTAATAATAAACACCTGACCATGTCTAAAAGATGACGATTTTTTCCGTTCTGCAACACCATTCTGTTGGGGAGTGTAGGGACAAGTCCGTTGGGATAAATCCTTTTTTCTTGTAAAATGCCTGAAATTGTGCGGACACATATTCCCCCCCGGAGTCTGTACGAAGAACCTTAATACATGTTGAAAATTGATTTTGAATCTAATTCAAGAATTTTTAAACACATCAAAAAACGTTCAGATTTGGCATGTAAAAAATAAACCCATGTAAAACGGCTATAATCATCAATGAAAGTCACAAAATACTTATACTGTGAATGAGAAACAATTGGTGCAACACCCCAAACATCACTATGTACTAAATCAAAACATTTTGTAGCAGAAGAAACCGTAATGGAAAAGGCAAAGTTTTACTCTTTCCCAGCTTACAAGTGGTGCAATCAAGAGCAACATCGGATGATAAAATTTTCATTTTATTAATATGACCAGATTTGAACAAAGATAACAAAACTGTGGAATTGGGATGGCCTAATCTATTGTGCCACAACTGCACATTATTCTTAGAGACAACTGATAAAGCAAACACAGACATATCTGGATTCGGTGTTACTATGTGAAGAGGAAACAAACGCCCACACTTAGGCCCCTTCGCAATCACCTTCCCCGTCTCCTGAGCCTGCACCACACAACCAGAGGAGGAAAAAGAAACACTGCAGTTATTATCAACCAATTGACTGACAGAGATTAAATTTGTAGAAAGAGTTGGGGAACAGAAAACATCTTGTAAGGGTAGAGAATGAGAAATATCACCAACAGATGTAATTGGTATTGTGGTACCATTAGCAGCATGAACCTGAATCCGTCCATCATATGGTTTAATTGTAGAGAAGTTATTTGATGATGATGTCATATGATTGGAGGCACCAGAATCAAAATACCAATGAGAAAGAGAGAGATTTTTACCAGAGATACCAAGAGTTGAAAAAGCCTGGAGAATCATTTGTTGGATCATGTCAGGGGTAACTGGAGCAGCAGAAGCAGGTGCAGAAGAAGATATGGAAGATGAATCGATAGTGCCAGAAGTAGCAGTAAACCGCCTGGTAACTTTTTGGATTTCTGTTCTGAGGACTTTTGCGGCATTCATTGATGGAATGTCCAGATGCTTTGCAATAGCTACAGATCTGCTGCTTACACTGATTTGCATAATGGCCAAAAGTCAGACACTTGAAGCACTGCACTTTACTTATATCTCTGCTTGGTTGCTTTCCGTGGTAGAATAAGCAACGGGAACTGATGAGTTCGGTGTCTGATAGAAAGTGGGTACACTATAGGCAACATCAATAGCACCAGGAGAAGCTTGTTGAAGCACACTTGATTGAGTCAATTGTCTCTGTTCCTCCCGCAGTAATTCATTTAGACACTCATCTAGTGATGGAGAAGGTACCCTACTCATGAGATTAGATCTGACCGATTCATACTGAGGCCGTAATTTCATAAGAAATTGATCCCGATGACTATTTGCTAGTATGATTTGCAATTCGGGAAAAGCCTGTGCAGAGATATTTGCGTATCTGATTTCATCTAATTCGGTCCATAAATTCTGGAAACCAGAATAAATTCTTGAATGGAAGAAGTCCCGTGCATATAATTGGCAATTTCAAATTCCAATTAATATTGTCGGGCAGAATTCCCCTGATGATACACTTTTTGAAGATAGTCCCACATAGCTTTGGCAGATCTGTATGATTTCAAAATTCATAAAAAACTGTGGTTCCATGGACCCGAGAATCCAAGATTTGATCTTAGCATCTTTAGTGTTCCAGGACCCAATTTTCTTCTCATCTTCTGTTGGTTTTGGATCAGTTCCAGAGATATGGCCCCATAATTCTTTACCCTCGAGATAAAGTTCTAATTGAAAGGCCCAAGATGGATAATTTTTTCCATTGAACTTGATTAAGTGGATTTCAGATTTCTCCATATGTAATAACTATTCAGATGACTCCGCAGAATGAAGAACAAACCAATCACGTAGCAATAATTCCAAGATCTGATGGTCAGAATGTCCCAGAAGTACAGAATGAACAGTGCACCAAAAAAACAATATACAGAATGATCGACGATCCTGTCGTCACTGTGAATGTGTGTATGTGGGCCCCCACCAAGAGATCTATGGACAGATCTGAGGATGCAGATGGTATAACAGCAGATTGATGCAAACTATTATGAACGAAGATACGCAGAAAAGCAGCAGCAAGCAGAAAACAGCAGCAGAAAACAGATTGCACAAAACAGTGCAACAGAGAGTAAAAAACGTCCTTGCAATCAGTGGTAGGACTTCCACGCGGGCCCCACCAGATGATCAGTGATCAGATCAGAGGATGAGGATGGAAGGGCAAAGTATTTTCACAGCTATTGGAAGAAGACCCACTTAAAACGGATCAAAATCCACAAAGTTGGGCGGCTGTGATGAAAACTGCTGGACAAAACTAAAAGATCACAAAAAATGCTAGATGGCCTACCTCTGATGATCCATAAATCTTGAAAAATTCGTCATAAATAAGAAGAGAATCAAGCGACCAATATGGGCTGATTCCGCTGATATGGAGAAGATGATCGCAGGTGGGCCACGTTGGATCTGAGATGATCGGGGATGATCAGGCTGAAGAAAAGGTCTCTGAATGGCTTCCAGAGCTTAGCAGAGCTTGGAAGATGACTATGAGGATCCAAAGATCATTGGATCTTGAAGAAAAAAAAACTGACTAGTTGATGACTGGCTCTGATACCATGTCAATTTGAGAGACACAACATAACATATGCTCAATGACGTGCCCTTTGAGGGACGACTGTGTTTCATATAAGTAGGGGCTGAATGCCCTAATTACAGCACTAATTACAGCTAATTAACAATATCTAATCAAATCTAGATCCTAAAGATTAGCTAACAAACTAAGTATGTACAGATAAGCTTTGACTAAATTACAATGACTGACTGGGCCTAACTAGGCCTGTGAGATTGGGCCTCATTAACAGCCCCCACCTTATCTCTCATAATAAGGTGAGAGATGCTCTCATAGTAGTATCTCCCTATATATATAGCACATACAAGAAAGCTACAGCCTACATATGATAGTTCAAAAGGAAAAATGAAAAAAAAAAAAAAAAAAAAAAAAAAAAAAAAAAAAAAAAAAAAAAAAAAACCAGAGAAAAAACTACACTTCAGTAGTTGTCAAAGGACTAACTTCCTTGCGGAAACCATCCAGAAAGTAATCAAATTTGCCAAGAGCATGAGAGATTAGATGATCATAATTCTATACATGCAGGTATTAAGCATCTATGTCTGTTGGATCCATAAGAGTGTGACACGGCCATCTGTTGTAGATCAAGGCCCATAGAAATCAATTACCAATGAGTTCTTCTCATGTGTGACCCACAATGGGGCAGTGCGAATGCTGTGGACCACTAAGAAATAAATTTCCAATTATGTGCACATAAAATATTCTTGTCTTAGGTGCTGCCCTCAGAATTAGGGTGGTAGAAGTGAGGAAAGCATTAAAACAAATGAAGACGGGAAAGGCTACGGGTTCAGATGACATCCCGATTGAGGCTTGGAAATGCTTAGGAGAAGTTGGGGAGATTTGGTTAACTAGACTCTTCAATAAGATATTAATGACAAAGAAAATGCCGGATGAATGGAAAAGAAGTGTTGCAGTACCTATTTACAAGAACAAGGGAGATATACAAAACTATACCAACCATCGTGGGATTAAACTTATGAGTCATACTATGAAACTATGGGAAAGAGTAATGATGCAAAGACTTAGACAAAAGACCAAGAAATCTAAAAATCAATTTGGATTTGTACCAGGGAAGTCAACGATGGAAGCTATCCTCACTTAGGCAAGTAATGAAAAAAAAAAAAACGAGCAAAAAGAAAAAATCTGCATATGGTCTTCATCGATCTAGAAAAAAGCCTACGACAGGGTACTTAGAGATTTAATTTGGTGGGATTTAAATAAAAGGAATCTTCCAAAAGTAATATTGAAATTATTAAATACATATACTAAGGAGCAGTAACGAGTGTGAAAACTACTTGTGGAGAGACGGGGAGTTCCAAGCGACAATAGGTTTGCTTCAGGGGTCAACCCCAAGCCCTTATCTCTTTGCACTGATTATGGATGAGTTAACTCCTCATAATCAAGAAGAGGCACCTTTGTGCATGTTATTTGCAAATGATATTGTGTTGGTAGACGAATCAAGAGATGGTCTGAATGTAAAACTCGAGAGATGGCATGAGGCTTTAGAAACCAAAGGCTTTAAAATTAGCCATACAAAGACGGAATATATGGTTCGTAACTTCAGTAATAAGCATATAGAAAGAGCCGAAACTACTGCGAGACTTGAAGACCATGAGAAACTACAAAGTGATTCTTTCCGTTACCTTAGATCTATAATTAGTAAGGATGGGGAGATCGATGAAGATGTCGAACATAGGATTAAAGCAGGATGATTAAAGTGGAGACTTACTTCTGGAGTGCTTTGTTACCGACGAATGCCAACAAAACTGAAGGGGAAATTTTACAAGACAACGATTAGACCAGCTATGACCAATGGAGCAAAATGTTGGTTAATCGATAAGCAACATATGCACAAAATGAATGTTGCAGAGGATGAGAATGTGGAGGTGGATGTGTGGTAAAACTAGGAAGGATAAAATTAGAAATGAGCGCTTCTGAGAGCATTTAGGGGTAGCATTAATAGGGGATAAAATTAGAGAAACCCGTTTGAGATGATTTGGGCATGTACAACGTAAGCCGGTAATGGGCGGTGAGGAAAAGTTTGGCTATGAAGGTTGATGGCCCACTAAGGGGAAGGGGTAGGCCAAAGAGGATGTGGATAGAGGTAGTAAAAATAGATATGAAGAAGTGTAACTTATCTGAAGAATTGGTTCAAGATAGATCGGAATGGAGAAACAAAATTTGTCCAGCTGACCCCAACATAGTTGGGACAAGGCTTTGATGATGATGAGATGATGAGGATCTTCCCTCAGAAGCCATCAAACATATCCACCTAAATTTGTGGAGATTAAATCACATCATTGCACTCAATAATTTTTGCATCCTAGTACCTTATTTTATAAGATAATGAATTTTATGAGGAGCAAACAAAAACACTACAGCATCATGCATCATTGAATACTATTGACATCTGCTTTTGCCAATCAATCAAAAACACTATCAGCTTCCCTGAAGACATGGCAGATAACATGGCCCAAGAACATGTTTGACATAGTCGAATGCAATTTTTATACAAAATGGAGTCAAAAATGAAAAAGAAAAAAAGGCTAAAGGACATGTCTGACATGGGCGAACCAGCAATTTTATGGGAAATGGAGCGTTTGTGTTACATATGTTACTTTCTTAGTAATTGTGTAATTAATGCTTTGGGAATGGGGAGAAGCACCAAAAAGCAGAAGAAGGAAAAGAGAGTATTACTAAGCTACAACAGTTTGCTCTTCAAAAAAAGCAGACTCTTTTAGTACATTAGTAAAGTTGTTTTATTGAGATGGTGCATTAGGTGCAACAATCTCGGTGGTTGTCATCAATTCCAAGGAAAATATTAGGCATTATCAGCCAATCTCAGAATGAAATAGATAGCATTTCCAAATGAGAAAGACCACCATATGCATAACATGTTGTGATGCAGTATAATTCTGCGTCAAAACATAAGGGAGGCCTAGACTCACGAAGTTGGTGATACAACTGCAGACAGAGACATTGTTGCTGAATCCTCCATCCTTTTTCTTGCTGCCCTAGAAAACCCACCCAGCTCCTTACTTCTTTGTTTAGCGGCATGTTTTTTAATTTCTTCAATTGTCTTTCCAGCTAAATACTATAGAACATACCATGCCCACATTAAGTAGAATGAATGAAATCGATGAAATGAGCAGAGACAAACAAAACGAAAGCAAATAAAGCAAACTGTAAAGATGAAGCAGCTCCATAACGAATAATTTAGAAATTATGATGTACATTAAGACTGCTAGATCATTCAAAAAATATGTATATATATATATTTATATTGCTAGATGTGACAAAGCATTTAAAGGCAGAAGAAGATAAGCTAATACTGAACGTTAACAACACAAATTTGTATTAAATTTGCATATTTTAATAATAATTCTAGACATTCTTTTTTGAATGGTAAAATTCTAAAATATTTTTTTTTAGAGAGACAACAAATAATTTAGAAATTATGATGTACATTAATACTGCTAGATCATTCAAAAAATTTATTTATATTTCTAGACAAGACAAAGCATTTAAAGGCAGAAGAAGATAAAGCTAATACTGAACGTTAACAACACAAATTTGTATTACATTTGCACATATTAAGAATAATTCTAGAAATTCTTTTTTGAATGGTAAAATTCTAGAATCTTTTGAATGGTTAAATTCTAAAATATTTTGTTTTGGTGAGACAAAAATATACATTAATGAAGTAAAAAATGGAAGGAATAGAAGAAGGGTCGAAACGATTCAGTTTGAGGAAAAGCAGCAGTAAGAGATTTGTTCGGGGTAATGATCTAGTAAAGGTCTTAAAGGATAATATGCATGAGCATACTATGGTGGATTGTATCCTGAGCAAACTACAGTGGAATGGCTGAGGTCTAGGTCTTCCTCCTTTAGGAAGGTGGTCAACACCTTCATTCCCAAGTCCAACAGAAGAGACAGGAAGTTATTTCGAGATTGTCCATTTTACAGAAGAGAGACTAGCCATGAAGTTTATTGAAGCCTTGAATGCAAGTAGTTCTAAAGACAGAGATAATGTGGGTACCAGTATTGATACAGCGAACAAGGGCTTGGACAGAACAGACAGCCAAATGAGCCTTTGAAGCAATAACTTGATGGGCCTAGACCTATGGGTCCAATCCATAAAACAGTTATATTAGATAAGGCTATCATGTAAATTGGTTAGAATTAAGATAATCCCT
Organism: Litsea cubeba; assembly: GCA_012931725.1. Classification (NCBI taxonomy): domain Eukaryota; kingdom Viridiplantae; phylum Streptophyta; class Magnoliopsida; order Laurales; family Lauraceae; genus Litsea; species Litsea cubeba. The sequence continues at coordinate 45,672,773 of CM022950.1, forward strand.
TGTAGTTAGAGTTGCTTATCCTCTTGTACGATGATTATAAATAGAATGGTTGGCAGCCAAAAGCAAGATCGGAGAATTTCCTCTCTCTCTCTCACTTTTGTAATATGGTATTAGAGCCTGACGGAAGCAAGATCTTGTGACTGACTTCTTTAGGCAAGGGGACTCCTTCGACCAATCCTCGCCCTCCTTGGGCTCTCAGCAATATCCATATCGACAAGCTCCGAGAGCTTGTTCTGGTAATTCGCATCACTGGCAGTGAAGAGACCATCAAAAGAACCATTGCTCACAATCAATTAATCAAAGGCGACAAGATTCATGACTGAAACAACCATTTCTCAACCGCATCTCTAGGCTTTCAGTTTTCTGATTCTCTCACAATGAGATATCTCTCCTCTTTTACGTTCAGGATTGAAGGTTCGTTCGCGGCCTAAAACTCTCTTCATTTGTGGTGGGCCACTCTTACTCATTAGAGGCTACTTCGGTACACATCTAGCTTCTTCATCTCAGCGTTTGATTCCCCATATCTTGTTTCATTGAGTCACAATGATTTAGGGGTCATTTTTCTTTTACGCGTGGGCATATGTAAATACAATTTACACATGTAAAAGATGAATATTCAAATTTTAAGTATGTAACGTTTACATGTGTTTCCTTTTACAACGTTGTCTAATAACACTATTTTCGCATCATGTAACACAGGTGATTCATGTTTTTATGTTTGTTGCAATGATATGTGGATATGTAACGAGTTTGTAAATGATACTTTATTAATTTATTAATTATATTCTACTATAATGATATAAAAAAGAAGACAAAAAGGTCTGATTTATATCAAAGTTTTCATTTGCATTTTAGATCCTTAAAAAGAACATGTTTTTCAACATGAAATATACTTTCAAAAAATAGATATTTCTATCAATGATCATCTTTAAAAAATGCATTCCAACATGTTTGGTTAAGGAAATAGAGTTTATAGTCGCATGGTTAAGAAAAATAGGATTATATTTATTTTTTTATTAATTAATATTTAGTTTAATATTATCTTAATTCCTTATTTGATTTGCATAAAACTTAACCCAATGCATCTCACCGGTTTTATGCTAATATTAATCAATTATCAGTTAGTTTTTAAAATGAGTATTTTATTGCTAAGTCCAATTATATTAAAAGTATCACAAATTTATTATGGTTAGATAAATTGCTTTTATACATTATTTTTGAATGATACCATAATGCTATATAAAATACATTCCTCCTTTTCTTTTACATTCATTTATAAATATTTAAATATTTTTAAAGTAATACAATAATAAATAATTTTAGAAAAGTCATTGAGATATTGGAAGAAAATCTAATAAGAGAAGAGAAGATAGAGAATCAAATTCTGAAAGAATAAACCTACAAAGTAAATAGATTTTATAAAGCTTTTTTTTTTTTTTTTTTTTTTTTTTGTATAGCAAGGCAAGAGATATAAATAGAAAGGTTACCTTCATAAAAAGGGATGAGATGCAGTGAGGGTTTTCATTTATAGGTTTCATCAGTCTTAATGCATCTTTTTATTATTATTTTGTAAATGCGTTGGAGGGGGGTTTCAAACCCAGAACCTCTTTGATGGAAATGCCTCTTTTATTATTATTTTTCTAAATGCGTTAAGAGGGGGGTTTCGAACCCAAAACCTCTTTGACGGAAACTACCCCAAAACCAAACCGTCCGCCTCCAACAAGTATTCTTTGAAATCACATGTGCTTTGATATTCTCTTTTCCCACCTGAACATGTGTTCAAATCTTGGTGTGAAAATGGGCTCATTTTCACACCATTTACACATCTGATTTTACACACAAGATGCGTAAATATTTGTAGACAAACATTACTGATGCATAAATATTACGCATATTCACCATTTACATATGTAAATGGGCGTAGACAAATGACCCCTTAACGGCCCTTGCAATAGCACTGCTCGTTTTCATCGGGATCTGGTTCGTCTGCCGCTGTGGAGATTTTGCCAATCTTTTTCATATATTTTCAGAATCCTTTTATGAGGATTTTCAATCATTCCAGTTCTACACCTTTCCCAATCCATTTTTCATCAAAGACCTTACAAATCACTGGATATTGATATGTTTCATTGGCGCCTTCGTACTTAACTAGTTTATCTTCATCAATATTAAGGCTGATCTAAGATTTGTTGCATTTCAAATTCATTATGAGCATTCTAGTACAATATAGGAGGGCACCCAAGCCAGAATTTTTACATTTCCTTCATTATTTCCATTTCTTTTGAGAGGACCTAATTGTTAAGTTGGCCCACAACCCATGAAGGGGCCCAAGGCCCATCAGTCAATCTAGTCCAGCACGCTACATCTCACGTGGATTTGATTTGGTCAATGTTGAGACAGCTGTACATATTTTAATAATTGATTGCTTTCCTAACTTAGATTAGTGATTAATGTAATTAGTTAGTTTCCTATGTAAGAGCCTTGATTAAGGCATGTATATTCCTATATATTGATGGTCGACCTCCAAGAGAAAAAACACACAAATTAATACATTCTCAAGAGAACATTCAAAACTCTTTCCTGTGATCATGAGTTTGTCACTAATGGCTTCTAAAAAGAATGAAATTCTACCAATAAAGTTAAAACATAATTAATTTTTCACCATGGTCATCCCATTTTTACCATTTTTTCTCTAGCAAAAGCTATTCAAGCTACTTAAATGGGAGCATACCAGTCCCTACAGATGAGAAAGCCCTGGTTAAATGGAATCAAAATAATTCCAAAGTGTTAAAGTATAAAGGCCCAACCCACTTGTATGACAATAGGCCCAGCTCACTAGGCCCATCCCTTGTATTTATGGGATCTAGTCAGAGAGATAAGATTGTATATTCTAGGATAAGATTGTATATTCTAGGATATAGTTTCCTGTTTTAGAGATCTAATTAGATCTTTAATTTCATGATTTATAGCAACTTGTAGCCTAATCTTAGGATTGTAATATCTATATAAAGAAGAGTAAATCAAAGGATACGGCAATGCATTTTGGAGAACTTTTTCTCAATATTCATTCTCTACTACATTTGTGAAAGACTATCACAAAGTGCTTACTTGGATTCTTAATTCAGTCGAACCCAACATTGGATTATCCCTTAATTCCTGGAAGAAGCCATCAGATATGTGCCCTCATTTGAAGTGATATAAACAAGTAAATAAAGCCCAAAAGTTTTATCTTGACACAGAGTTCGCTAAATATACTAAAGAGGATAACTCGATACAAGAATATTACAGGGGCTTCCTCACCCTCTGGACTGAAAGGGACTTCATCTTATTACAATTGGAGGCCAACGATCATGCAGGCTTCATCTATATGAGGAAGCTTCAGGGGCTTAAAGCACAAATAATATGGCTTTCCAGATCCTTCTGAATATACTAAAGAGGATGAAATGCTCAAAGCTTCATATACTGGTACTCTGTTCCTTGTTTGGTTTGGTTGATGTCATTTTCGATTTTCCTTAATAAAATAAATATATGTACATGTACAGTAGTGATCCTATGCATGCGCCCATATGCTCCTCATTGTGGAGGCCCACATGGGGATGGGACTGGGGCCTACCCATGTACAAAAAATGAACCCCATTTAATCGACCTAACCCCTCAATCAATGGCCCACAATTTTTCATTGTTAAAAACGAGTGCACAGTTGATCCAACAGTCCAATCCATTCAAATGGGTGTAAACCCCATGGATACGGTGTAATTCTCTCTGTGTCCAGGCGTTTTGAAAAGAGAAATGCCCCATGCGTTTGATGAATCGGACAAGAATGAGGTGTACTTGTCCGGAAAAATCCAGAAAAAAAGGAAAGCAAATGGCTCTCTCTCTCTCTCTCTCTCTCTCTCTCTCTCTCTCTCTAAAGGCTAATGTATGGCTCCTACTTTTTTCTCTCCTAATTTATTACTGAAATTCTTTCCTAAAAAAGGGAGACAAAATTGTCAACACACTCCTTAATGTGCCCACTTATCCAAACCAATCAAAATTCATGGTTATCTCTTCAATGACGCCCACTAATGAAACAAGGCACATTTCCAATTCTTTCGTTTAAAAGGGGAAACAAAATTGTCTACACACTCCTTGATATGCCCTCCTATCCAAACCAATCAAAATCCATGGCTCCCTCTTCAAGAGGGCCCACTTATGAAAATCAAATGTATTAAAACTACCCACCATTAGATTGATTTCTATAAGAAACTTGACAAATAGAGGGCCCACCTAGTGATATCCACCATCATGGATCTTTTCACCAAATGTGTGTAGGGCCCACATACATTCGCCTTATACTCTCGCGGTTCCTATTACAATTTACACTTGGTGAGATCCACCATCATAATGGTTCTTTGATGCTTTAAATGTCCCTATTAAATGTCCAGCTACTTTGAAGCTATAGTTAATAATGCACTGAAAAAACAATGCCGGTGTTTTCTATTGGATCGTTACATTGGGGCCAAAATGCCCTTTTATATGTATATATATAGGGAGATGATCCTATAAGAGCATCTCTCACCTTACTATGAGAGATAAGGTGGGGGCCCTCATATTTAAAGTTGTTAGCACTTGATATAGATGTGAGGGCCCCCGCCTTATCTTTCATATTAAGGTTTCAGGGAGTCCTTGAAATCCCCCTCATCCCCATGTGGGTCCCCAGGTGGGCCCCACCACATACTTAAGCTTACCTTATCCTAAGCTCAAGCTTAGGATAAAATTATGTAAGCTCACGCTTGTGGGGCCCACCCTTGGTCCATCCAAATGGACCAAACACACAACCCCCCAGGAGTGCACATGTCCACCAACTTTCGGTCAGATCCGAATTTATTGGACCGGTGGATCGACTGTGTACCGATCCGAATGGACTATCGACCATTAAACTTTTGGGGCCCAAATGGAGTTGATAGAAATCACGGTTGGGGCTGATTTTTGCAGAGAGGAGGGTCTTAGGGAGTCCTTGAATTCCCCCTCATCCCCATCCCCATGTGGGTCCCCAGTGGGCCCCACCACATACTTGAGCTTACTTTATCCTAAGCTCCTTGCCCATATATATAGGGAGATGCTCCTATAAGAGATAAGGTGGGGGCCCTCACATTTAAGTTGTTGGCATTGGTTATGGATGTGCGGACCCACACCTTATCTCTCATAGTAAGGTGAGAGATGCTCTCATAGGAGCATCTCCCATATAAATATATATATACACACACACAGAGAGAGCAAGAAGAAAGTTGTTTTTGGCTGCTACTTTTATTTTAAGTAACACCAAAGATTTATTCAAAAATTCAAAATTTACACTATGGTCCTCTAATCCCTGTGCAAAGATCAAAACGAGAACTCCTTCCCTGCTAGATTAGCAGATATCTCATTGGCTTCTCAACCATATGGTTTAACATGGTGGGAAAAAAAACGAAAGACAAAATGTCATCCGCTAAAAATGGAAGCTTGGACGTTCCCACTCTTTCAGCAGAAAAAGTCTATTTGTCTACTAAAATTACATGTACTTCAGGTGATCTGATCACTTTATGGGGTAAGATCCAAAATGATATTCATCCTGAGCCTTCATTTTCTGATGAAGTCAGCATGCTATGGTTCTGATTCTTCTGAATCTCAGTTCCTGGGATGCTATTCCTTGGGGGGACTATGTGTGGTTTAAAGGATGCATTAAGAAACTTTCTATTTGCACTTGGATGGGGTTCTTGGGATGCCTTAAGACGAAAAGCTTTCTTATCTCAAGGAATGTTAATTGTTACTCTAACTGTGTTTTTGGCCCTTCTACTTCGGAAACTCAGGATCATTTGTTTCTCCAATGTCCCTTTTCTATGCAGGTTTGAAAGGGTTTGCTTTATATGATTTACCTTCAGCCTATTCCTTGTGTTTCTCTCATGGAACTTATTCGGTCTACCTTGCTTGGGGTGGACCAAAATTCAAAAGGGATGACTACCCTTTGTATGCTCATCTTTACTGCATTCATCAGGCATATTTGGAGAGAAAAAAATGCTGGTATTTTCTGAAATGTTCGTCGAGGAGCTGATCATGTGATTAGAGATATCATTTCGACGGTGTATAGCAGGTGCATGTTCCTAGGCTTTCAAGTTCCAAGCAATATTGAGAGTAGATTGAATTTATCTCCATTTATTGGTCCTAGGCATTCTTCTCTTGTTGCGGAAGTGCTTCCTAAGGAGGGATGGCGAATGTCTATTGTTCATATCTATCCTCTCTTGGTTGGTGTAGTGTGGTCAGAAAATGGAGATCTTGGTTTGGGCGCTACTCATTACAGTCAAGACTGCTATCATGCAGCTCTATCTCATTTGTAGATGATTCCGATGCATGCTTCTATTTCTATGTTTGAATTGGATGGACATATCCAATCGTTAGTAAAGAATCCATTGAAATCCCCATGGAGAGAGAGATTCACAATTTGAAAGACGTGTCCTGCTGTTGGTCGCTACTCTTCAGCTTCCCTCACCTTGCCTTCCAAGCACTCCATTCAGTTGAGTAAGAAGATGAAAGAAGTTAGCATTGGTCCTACTCAGTATACTGACACTGAGCTAGAGGGATTATTTCTTTGATTTTTCTGATGCCCAGGATCTGGGCTTTATTCTTTTGGCCAGTTTGTGGGCCCAGTTTTCTGCATAGGATTTCCTCTCCTTTATTTGTTGTACATTAAAGGGGATTTTCCTCTTTTCAATAAAACCTATACTTACCTTTCAAAAAAAATAAAAAAACTTCTGACAATTTTCTGCATTAAGTTAAGAAATGAACCTAACATTTGTTGAAACAGATAATATGTCTCAGTACTAAACTTTTTACACATGAAGATTTTTGAAATCTATGTTCATTGAGAATAAAAAGAACTTCTCTAGCGTCATCGACAGCAGCAGCATAGCCTTATCCCAGCAACTTGGGTCAGCAACTTCAAAGTGCCTATTTGGTGATTATATGCATGATTCATTAGGAAGAACAGATTTGACTATTTTCTTCATTCCTTCAATGTTTGTATGGTTTCCTGTTACCATCCATATTTCCAGCCAAATTCCTTGCCCCATGGAGTCCTTCAACTTTCTATAGCTTACAGTATCAATTCATATACCCATTTTCACATGTTAACTTTGTTTTTATCAGTTACAGAAAATTATATTAAAACCAGAAGAAAGCAAATAAAGAAAGGGCAGTGTAAAAGGCTAAAAGCACTATACCGGAACAGCACAAAACATAATACAAGCAAAGAATAGTCACAATAATGAACCAAAAAATGACGCTTCCCTATCACCCACTTGATTAGAAGCATGTCTGCCACACCAATGGTTTCTCTTCCTGCATGAAAAAAATCCACTTGAAAATAGGATGAATGCCTTAACTGGCTCAAAATGAAATGAAATTTCCAAGGACCCCTTACCAAGGGCGCCACCTAATTTACCCCTTCGAAGAATCACTTTCCAATCTGCCAGAAAAGGACTGCAAAAATATCTTCAAAGTTTCATCAAGCTCGGCTTCATCAGAGTCCTCGACCTCAATAGGCACAAAAAATGATAACAATTCCTCTCCATTCAAGGACTCCGCCAATGCCTCTAATGCTAACAAGTTAGGTTATATTATCTGTCTCACCCATTTTTCTCATTGTTCCTTTGTCTTTTATCTTTATCAACCTTTTCAATCAAGCATTCAATTCTATTGTGTGCACTCTAACAAATCTCTATTTTCCATATAAACAATGTTTATATTTATCGGCATATAATCTATACATTTTCGGTGCACTTTTACATTGAAATATCATATGAGAACTCTTTGGTTAATACTTGCAACATGTACTGAAAGATCTTTTGCACTAGGGGTTTGTCAAAATGTCCTTTTTAAGCCCTGTAAAACCATGTTAGAACAAAATATCGCACTGAAGATGCTCCAAGACAAAACTTCAAACCATTTCTTTCTTTGCTCTTCAGATATTCAGCTTATAAAAAAATGCGAAGCTTCCAAAATTCTCTTGGACATTTTGAAAAGAAAATCCAAATTGATGAAACAGATACAAGACTGGATGCTTATAAAAGTTGCCTTGATCTTAATCAATGATTCTAAGACAAAGAAACTAGCTTATCCGAGCATAGAGATGTCATCAAATCTTCACAATGGGTCACAATCTGCATCCCAAGCCTTTTAAGACTTCAACAATAACCGTATTATATTTTTGGTCCCTAGTGAGAAACATTCTTTAACTGAAATATCCAATCTCCACCAATATCCTGAAGATAGCAGCAGTCTGCTGAGAGCCAAATTTTAATAATATGTCCGTTGTGTATCACTTATTTGGTAGAAACTGATAGACATCCTCCAGTCAACACATCTAATCGTTACCAAATCATCCTTAAGGTCACTTTTTGGTAAAATCAAGATCCATTTACTCGGCATGAAGACCATCAAGTTTCTCGGGATTTATTGAGGTCCACTGTTCTCAGTTACAGAGAACAAGAAGAAGAGGCGAAGTTCCTTCAAGTCTAAAACACTAAAAAGTTAATAAAATGTGTAAGGACTAAATTGATTCAGGAAGTTTTACATATTCATAAAGAAGGGATTGAAACAGATTAGTATGAGTTTACACCGTCTAGGTAAGAGAGAAGTCACTGAATGCCAATAATTGAGCAACACCAAGAGTTTGCAACTGTAAATACAAAGACATCAAACATCAATAGCATGTTTTGATGCCCAAGGGATACCTTACGGTATGGCCACCTTATAAGACCATTATCACGGCATATCTTCTTCAAGACACTGGTACAGACACCTGCAGGACGAAAACAGTACATAACCATCATTTTACTTCACAGATATGAAACTAGTCTTTAGTTTCAAAAGGCCATTGAAGAAGCTATTATTGCAATTAATAGGAACTCGACCACAGAAGAATTCATTTTTAATATAGCTATGCAAAATATTGGCTGGAATTAGATTTTTCATAAAAATTGAAAAGGAACAAAATTCAATCATTTGCTCATTTATTTGTTTTGAACAATAAATGTTTTTATTTAAGTCAGACCAACGGCACCGGTAAGAAAAAGTTTTGCTATGCAAGTTGATGGCCCACCAAGGGGAAGAGTAGGCCAAAGAGGACATGGAAGGAAGTGGTAAAAATAGATCTGAAGAAGTGCAACCCATCCAAGGATGTGGCTCGGGATAGATTGGAATGGAGAAATAGAATTCATATAGCCGACCCCAACATTGTTGGGACAAGGCTTGGATAAGTCGAAGCAAGATGATACAACAACATTGGCATCATAAATGACAGAAATAACAGCAGGTAACAGGCTGCCCACAAGGTCACTCCAACAGGACTTCCCAGTTACATCTCTAAGAATGTGAACAAAAGAGACCTGGCACCTGTTTAGGAAATCCTCTAACCCATCTAATGAATCAACCAAGGCAGCTTGCTTTACCACTCGTCTCTAAGAATGTGAACAAAAGAGACCTGGGACCTATTTAGGAAATCCTCCAACCCATCTAATGAATCAACCAAGGCGGCTTGCTTTACCACTCGTCTCTAAGAATGTGAACAAAAGAGACCTGGGACCTGTTCAGGAAATCCTCCAACCCATCCAATGAATCAACCAAGGCAGCTTGCTTTACCACTTGCCCAAACTATCACACATGTGGAATTTCATTCAGTAATAAGTGGTAAGAGATCAACTTAACCATTTCCCACGCGTTATGGAGCATTGGAAATTTGGAATCCCAAATCAGAAAGACCCACTTCGCCCAGACTTCCCACCATATTCAGACTAGACTTTCAGGTTGAACATTCCATCATGTGGAGGGGCCAAAAAAGGACATATAAAACAAAAAATGTGATGGTTGTCAATTAACTCTAGCCAACACCACTCCTGAAGCACAGATTATATCCAAATGAAAGACTAGAGGCTACCACACATGAGATCACTCGATTTTGAATTTGCAGAAAAAGAATATCCAAGTTGGCTGACAGATTCTCTTGAAGGGTATTTCTGATAAGAAGGCCTAAGACAGAAATAAAGACAATCCTAGGGCGACGTACCTTAAAGTAAAAAATGGGCATTTGTAGAAGAGAAGTTGACCCAAAATAATAATAAACATGATTCACCACATACTGGACACTTCATCTCCTAGAAAACAGTAATCTAGAGAAATAAAGCATAATCCTGCAGAAATCAAAATGCCCAGAGGAAGATGCCATACAAGTTGGCAGTAGAAACAGAAAAGCATAAACCCAATCATCAAATACAATAGATATTTCCAGAAGAAGAAAAGATGATTCTTGCAAAAATCTTGAAAACCCAGATGGAGAATAAAACAGAAATTTTGAAGAAAAATCAACTTGACACTCTACCTCATACCTATAATATAAGAACACAATCCTTAAATGCAAAAGAAAGGTGAAAACTCCCAAAAAGAAAATGCAATACCTGAAAGGGCCAAAATACCTAAATGAAAAATTAAACAGCCATTAGCTATAGCAGAAGACAGTCAAAATACCCAGATAAAAAATCACTAAGCCATCAGCTAACGAAGAAAGCACACATCAGATACTCCAAATATAAGTATCATTAGAATAGATAATGGCAGCAAACAAAAAAAAAAAAGAGGGGGAGGAGGGCTTAAGAAAACATCAAATACATCAACTCAAATGCTAAATATACAAATAAAACCCCGAATTAAGCCATGGGAAAGCATAATCAATCAAAAACCGAAGGACCAATATGAGCATTCCAATCCATATAGGCAAATAACATAAATCACTCGTTCATAAGGGGAAGAAAAGAAAAGGAAAGGGTGGGGTATTAACAAGACATCAAATGCATAACTCAAACACCAAACATAACAATACAATCATGAAAAACAACAGAATTCAGCCAAGAGAAAGCAAAATCCAGCAAAAATGGAAGTACCCCAGATGAGAATTCAAGGAAACAATGGGAAAAAAAAGAGCATAATAGAATTGAGCAGCAGTAGAAAGAGAGAAAAGAAGGTAATTACCGACCGAGAATACTAGCGGCCTCTGCAATGGGCATAGAGAAAAGCTTGGCGACTTCATTGAAGGAAAGGGAGTCATTGAGTGCTACGCTTCCTCCATCGCTCTTATCTGTTTCTGACATCTATAAGATTCAAATTCCAGCGGACAACATATACAAAAATACACGAGTGAGTGAGTGAGATGAGATCCTCCTATCCTATTTTCGAATTTTAGATGCAATGCACTGGAAAGGGCTCTCCTGTCCACTACTATTTATTGTATTGTGGCTACATTTCCACTTGTGATGACCTAAGTAATTTTTAGGAGCTGTTTAGTGCTCTGGTGGAGTATGGGGGATCTATAGGCATGCATAGGTAGGACCAGTGGTAAACAGAATCTTTCTCATTTGAGGAAAAATAATTTGTTTTGTGGGTTTGCAAGGAAAACCCATGTTTGCCAAAGTGTGAGGAAATGGTTGCAGGATGGAAAACCATTTGCCAAAACACCCTCATGGAGTGGGCTGGGCTGAGGAATATCCACGGCTGGCCTGACTTCTAACTATTAGTCCAAGCCTAGCCCACTTGGAAATGTTGAAGACCGCACCCAGCCCGAGTTAGAGTTAAAGAATAAAAAAATGGGCCGGAAGTTAGGAGACCGGCCGTATTCCTCGTACTCACACACCCCCATTGGACCCCAAAAGAATCGCTCCCATGGATTTGTGTTGTTCCTATAGTCATGACAGTATTTTTGGAATGACTATTTGTTAAAATTTGTCACTGGTGTGGGACCCTACAGCAAGATTGGAGCCTTTCGTCCTCTTTAGAACGCTAAGTATGGTTAGAGGGTCGAATTTCAGTTGTTGATTCATCATAGATGTTGAAATATTTGTGAAAAAAGTCGGAACGTTAAATGACTGTTTTTTAAACTATTTTAGGGCCCATTTGTATGATCCAAATTCTTTGGAAGGTTGAAAATAACTAGGAGGCCAAACTTAAGCTCTTGATTCATCATTGATCGTTAGATAATCTCAAAATAATAATAATAATAATAATAAAACTCATGAATGTTGATGTGCTATAGTGGGATGCAAGCTTCATGCAGGCAGTCTTTTTTTTTTTTTAACTTCTTGTGGGCCTCCTAAATCATGATCTAAATTGTTCATCATCTCTGAAAAGCCTATGGTGTACATGGTAGGACTTTGTTGTGAAGGCTGAACTTTAGGTCTTGATTTATTATGGATTGTGAGAGATTTGCGAAAAATGTAGAGCCGTTGGATGCTCTATGGTGTAGATGGTAGGACTTTGTTGTGTTTGCCAATGACGGATTGCAATTCTTTTTTTTCCTAAAAAAAACCCTCAATAAGGATAGCTTAATTCCAAGAGAATGAAGAAATCATCTTGATAGAGGGTTCTTCTCCCTAAAACAAGGATGGTTAAGGATGATCAACTAATGACGTCACTAGACCCACTTAATAAGGATAGCTTAATTCCAAGAGAATGAAGAAATCATCTGGATATAGGGTTCTTCTCCCTAAAACAAGGATGGTTAAGGATGATCAACTAATGACGTCACTATACCCACTTATAAATATAAAAAATTAAAAAGAGTATTTCCTTAATAGTCTACATTTCACTTAAATGCTCCATAGCTAGAATAATAACTTGGGAAAATTACACTTTACCACCCTCAACTATCGCCATTTTTCACTTTACCCCCTAAACTTTAAAAGTATCAATTGACCCCCTAAACTAATCCAATTGCACGGCCGTTACCCCCTAGGCCAAAATCGAGTTAAAGAAGACGGAAAGTTGATTCACGTGACTGGCACGTGATCCAGGGCCCACCAGTAATGTAGTGGAAAGACCTTTACCAATTTTATTTTTATCTAAACCCCATAATGCCCTTATCCCCTTTTAACCAAAATCCACAATAAACACTTAAACGATACCAAAATGCACCCCAAACTGAAACCCTCGATCAGTCGACCCCCAAACATGGTGGTGGAAATTCTGGGAGTGCACAGTCAGCAAAATATTCGTACTTAAAAGTGTAGTTGTGTTACCAAAATATAAAAATCTGCACTTTGTAGCTGATCAAGACCTGTGAATAAATCCTAATATATTGACAACACATTTACAATAGGTACCAAAATATTCTTAAATCTATTTTCAATTACAAATCCATGACATCACAGTTTCCAAAATTAATAATCCCATGCCATCACAGTTTCCAAAATTAATAATTCCATGCCATCACAGTTCCTTTAAGTAAATTCTACCTTCTACCTTGGGTAAACAATTTTTTCTAACAAACTTCCTATTTCCCAACAAATACTAGTTTCCTAACAAACACCATACATATTCAACCTCATACTTCCAGCTTGGGTAATGAGCAAAATAAATAAAATACTAAATGTTCTAACTAAATTCCATACCAATACAGTTGTTTTATAATAAATACATATTAACTACTGTTTTTTCTGCTTCTGGCTGCAATTCTTATCATGGCTTTTTCAATTGTTGGCACCACCACCACTTTGGCTTTTTTACTTGCAGCACCTCCAGCAGCAGCACCAACACTAGTTCCAGCACCCACAGTAACAGCAAACTTCTTCTTACCCTTTTGCAGCAACATATACTACATTAATACCATGCAACAAGTGTACAAATAATTAAATAAAGACAAGGTAATAATTAAATATATACCTTAGAACCAGTTCCAGTTGCACCAGCAGTACCAGTTGCACCACCGGCACTACCAGTTGCACCACCAGCAGATGCCAGTCTCCCACATGCAGCAGCTTGTCCACTAGTTCCAGCACCCAAAGTAACAGTAGACTTCTTCTTACCCTTTTGCAGCAACATATAATACACCAATACCATGCAACAAGTGTATAAATAATTAAATATAAACAAGGTAAAAATTAAATATATACCTTAGAACCATTTTTACTCTTATGCTTTTTGGCTAGTGGGCATGTTCTGCTGTTATGCCCAAGTTTCTTGCAGCTTGAACATTTAATGTTTGTACCAACTTTACTAAACCTATATGGGTTGCTAGGTTTAGTAGGGTCTCTTTTTCTCATTCTTTTGGGTCTGCCAGGGTGGCATCTCTCAAGTGGTGGGTCAATAGGATCATATTGAGTCCGAATCCATTGTTCCATACTAGGCAGAGGATGAATTATGGGCTCATATGACTTTTTGTACTTCTCAGTGGTATAGCAATGGTCCACATAATCCTCAATTTTACTTCCTTGATGGAGAATGGCAGAGATGGCATGGTGACATGGAATGCCAGTTATGTCCCACTTCTTACAACCATAAGCCTTCTCTCTCAAGTTCACTACAAACTTTTGTTGTCGATAGTTAATCTCATACTTCCCTTCTCTAGAATACATAAGCAAGCATTCACTTGCTTTAACCCCTGCCTTCTCCACCTTAACCTAAATCTTATGGCATAATTTACCACTCATCTTTGCAATGGATGCCCTATTCACTTGGAACCTTCTCATCAACTTCCTTCTAATTGTGTCAAGCATAGTTAAAATAGGCTTGTCCCTAGCATCCAATATATAAGAGTCGAAACACTCTGACAAATTGTTCACAATAAGATCACTCTTAGGATTTTTGGTAAATTTAGACCTAGACCACGTGGCTACAGGAATCTTAGAAAGATATTCATATGCTGGAGGTGACAACTTCTTCAATTCAGCCATATCGGCATCAAATTCAAACTCTGTATAGGCTGATGCAGCACCCTACAACTTATCTTTTAATGCTTTCCCTCTATGGCCACTATCTCTAAATTCTATTTGGCCGGCTAGTTGACTTGCTATTTCACAAGTTGGCTGACTTGCTGGTTGAATTGCCATTCCTTGACTATAGGGAACAACAGCAGCATCAAGTAACTCCTCATCACCACTAAGTAAGCTATACCAAAGATCCAGCTCAGAACCTTCATCCTCCACCTCCAATCCAGCTTCATTGTCATTGTCAAAGTCAGCACAATCAACATCATCATCTGCATCATACTCTTTCTCAACAGAAACCTCAAAAATCTTCTCTTTCCTTTTGCTTTTACTCCTATCTGCCACTTCCTTCTCTTTCCCTTTGACTGGTGGTTGCCTATCAGTAATTTTAATACCTTTGTTTTTTGTTTTTTCCACCAATTATTGGCAAGTTGTCTCTCTTATTGCTAGTCCCACTTTCTTTCCATTTTCCTTTTCCTTTACTCTTATCAACCACTAAAACTTCAGGAAGTGTAGAGGTTAATGGTATACAGTCATCAACATCAGCAGCACTTACTGTATATAATACAACAAACTTCTCTGTCTTATAAGCATCCACCATTTTCAACACATCAGCATCTGTTTTTAGTAGCACTAAACCAGTATCAAGGCTCATGTCAGTAAGTTTGTAGTAAATAAGGTCCCGACGTTGATACCCATATTTCCCTAAAATTGACTCCACCTCAAAAATGGACAAACAGTCACTATCAAAATGCTCATTGTAAGACCCCGACCCGAGAGACCTCGTTTAGAGTTGATTAAGTTGTGTTTTAGTTTTAAGTGTTTAGTGGTTTTTGGATTAGTTGGGGACTAGAATAGCTTTTATGATAGCTTTGGGGAATTTGGAGAGCCTTTTTATTTGTGGAACCCTTTGGGGGTTCTTGTTAGGAATTGTGCGAGATTGGGGGTTTACCGATGACTTCCAAGAATTGTGTTTTACCCCATTGGACTTATCTTGTTAATCCCTACAACTTCCATTTTTGACATCGTTTTCGTTCGAAGACCTTAAACCCGAGTTTTCACTAATTAAGGGCAAAATGGTCTTTTTATCCAAAATCTGGACACCGATTTCAATGTTACCAAAATGTGCAAAATATATACTTTTTGGAAACTAGAAATTTTGCCGATCAACTTTGTCTTCTTCGTCGAATTCATTTGAAGCCTCGAAAACCATGTTTTGAGCCCGAGAAGTCTTTTAAGTTGTGGGCCCCACTCCCACTTACTATATATAGAAAGCTTCTTCTTCATTTTTCCCATTTCTGGCAAAAACACTAGAGGAGAAGAGAAACCCCAGCCCTAAGGGTTTTCCTTTACCTTTTCTTGCTTCTTCATCTTCAATCCCCCACTAAGCTAGTGCTAATGGAAAATTAGAGACTAGAATCTCCTTTCTCATCTCAAGGGCTTCATCTTGACACCATTTTCGAAGAAAACCGCCCACTCCAAAACTTACTTTGGACAACACCTTGCCTTTTGAAGAACTTCCTTGTAAGTGATCTTCCTAAAAGTTTTATAATCTTGCTTGTTTAGCCCTAGGGAAACTCCATTTCAATTATTGGAAAATTCCGTCTTGTTTTACTTGGATTTTGTTGATCTAGGGTTTGGATTTGGGGGTTTTGTGTATAGGTGTTTGATTGGGGGCCTAAGAGGTGATTAGAGCTTGAATTGATTTGCAATTGGACCCAAGGCAAGTGGATGAAACGATTTTCATGTGTTTTATCATGTTTTATGCAGAAATTTTGATTTGTCTTCATTAATGGTTTTAATGATTTATCATGTTTGATGTTTAGTCTTAGTGATTTTGAATGATGATTTGATGAGATAAGGAGGTCAAGGAATAGCCCAATTATTCGTGAAGATATGTATGGAAGAAGGGGAAAGAAAGGAAATGGATAGGAGTTGGACAAGAGAAGAATTCAACCAAATAGGTTGGGATTCGTTGCAGGACCGATCGATCGCCCATCAGGTCCGATCGATCGGACTGTAAATAACTGAGAGGGTTTTCAGGACCGATCGATCGCCCATCAGGTCCGATCGATCGGACTGTAAATAACTGAGAGGGTTTTCAGGACCGATCGATCGGCCATCAGGTCCGATCGATCGGACTGTAAACAACTGGAAGCAATTCAGGACCGATCGATCGGCCAAGGAGTCCGATCGATCGGACTGAAATGAGATGAACTATAAAATAGGAGAATTGTGAGACTATTTTCCAGATTCATTCCAAGCCCATACTCAAGTCCAATTCAGCTCTATCCCTTATCTTCTTATTTGAAGACATTGAACCTGTAATGATGCATTTAAACCCATGAAAGATTGGGGTAAATTGTGAGGGGCTGTAGTGTGGAGGTATTGTTTGGAGGCCCAACGCTATTCAAGGATGGGTAAGGCATTGAATGAAGTCCGAAGGAAGGAGGAACCTCATCATGGAGATTCCATGAGGTTTTCTAGATTGACCAATGTGTATAAGGACCCGGAATGTCCCTAACTCTTAAAGAGTACCAAAATTTCATCATAACCGACATACGGGACCTTATTCGCACTGATTCAATTCTAGAAACCCATTGTTAGCCTGTAAAGGTATTGGAAACTATTTGTATTTGATTTCCAACCAATCCCCTATTTTGAGATTTCAATCGTGATTTGTGAGTACACTTGAACCGAGAGCATTGTGTTACCATATTGTTAATTTGTTTAGAACCGCCCCGACTTTTATACGTTTTGTACCTATGAGTTCCCGCCCCGTTATGTGTATTTATTTGTTTTGATTTTCGCATGTTACCTATGAGTCGGCACCACTAAGCTTGGATAACCTCATCGGTTTGATCCACCGGTTTGGATATCCCCCTTCAGTTATACCCGCTGCAGCATGGTTCCCGCCTCGCCCCGATATACCCGGTTCGCTACCGTGGTCCCGCAGAGTATTATATGTATTTATTATATAAAAATCGTTGACTCTCCTCACCTCGTGTGACTGAGGTTAACGTCGTTGATTCTCCTCACCTCGTGTGACTGAGGTCAATGTCCCGATGTGCTCTCATCACTTTTGTGAGAGAGGATTTAGCTTTGTGTGGTTGCCACCTTGTTAGTCCCGAATCCTTGTTACCTTATATGTTTTATTTGCATATGTAACTCTTTTAAATGTTGCATTCTTCTTTATGAAAATTCATTGTTTATCTAGATTTTTACTATGTTTCTAAAGGCATCTTTGTTTTGAATTGTTGTTATATCTTTTCACCCACCTGCCAGACCGTCGTGTCTGATCCATTTATTTTGGTACTCAGGTCCTGAGCTTATTGCCATTGAGGAGGAGCCGGAGGAGGCGGTCGGTGAACCGCAACGAGTGATTGAGTGGCAAGCCGACGATGTCATGTAGACATTCGGCCTTGCCTTGAGAACGATACACTTGGGAACTTGTGATATCTTTATTTTAGGTTTCATTTGGTTGTACGGTCTTTGTTGACCGTTATTTTGGGGGGGGGGCATTAATCAACTGATATTTTGTAATTATACTTAACTTTACTTTTGGGGAAAATATGCTTGATCATTGCTCATCCTGATATCTTGTCATGTTAACCACAAATCAGTCTTGTTTATGGATTCGAATGATATTAGTATGGTTTGCTACACGCTTCCGCAGTCTTGAAAATGTATTTGATATGGTTACATGTGAGATGATGTGTAAAGATAATCCTCACCGCGGAACCCTGTGGGAAATCACGCGCACGGATAAATGTTCTTTTAATTCCGTGTGCGGCTTAGCCAAAGAGATGCACGTGGCGCCGCATCATCCCCACCCTCTGTCCCGACTCCCGGACCCGGATCCTCCTTTTTCCCCTAGTTTCCCGATCCGGGGTCGCGACAGGACTGGTATCAGAGCGGGACATGTTTCAGGCAATTAAAAGAAACTAGAAATCTTAAGTACGTGGCGAGGATTCGTTAGATAGAATCGTGTGAGCAATGTGTGACCACCCTGTACTTGATTTATATGTGCTAACAATTTGTTTTGCAGCGTTATGCCACCTCGCAAAAGAACAGCAAACAGTAATCACGTTGCCAGTAACAGTGAGGATACAGAGCCTATAGAGGAACCACAAGACAACAACATGCAGAACCAATTCCAACAGATGATGCAGGCTATGATTGACCAACAACGCCAGGCAAATGAGAACCAGGCTAGGCTCCAAGCACAAGCATATGAGACACAGACCAGATTGCAAGAACAGATGCTTAAGAAGGACGAGGATCATGCTAGGGAGATAGCTCAAATGCAGGCACAGTTGTTGGGGATATTAGAAAGGAGACCGGAACCAATCCCAGTTGCACCACCTGGTCCGGTAAACATTAGAGGAAATGATCCTAATGTGTTGTATGAGCGGTTCAGGAAGAGAGGACCGAAAGAATTTTTGGGGACTGAGGATCCAATGGCAGCAGATGATTGGCTTGAGCACACAGAAAACATATTTGAAATATTCATATGTACCGGTGTAGAACGTGTACAGCTTGCAGCCTCTATGTTTGTGGGTTTAGCAGATATTTGGGGGAAGACCGTGAAGGCAGAATACAGGACAATGGCTGATGCAGAAGCTTGGGTTAACTTCAAGAGACAGTTTGGAGAGAAATATGTACCTGCACATGTCAAGAGACAAAAGGCAGCAGAATTTCAACAACTTGTGCAAGGGAACATGACAGTCCTCGAATACCTTACCAAATTCGAGAGATTGTCAAGGTATGCACCGGAGTTGATAGACACGGTTGAGAAGAAGATAACCAAGTTCCTTGAGGGACTTCACCCGATTATTGAGAGGGATGCTACCGGAGTTGTACCACCCGTTACCTTTGAAGAAGCTGTCAAGAGAGCATACAAATTTGAGAACTTCCACAACAAGATCATCAAGAACCAAGGAAAGGGCCAAGGCCAACAGCAAAACTATCAGCAAAGAAACAACCAGAACAAAAGGCCAAGGCAGGAGCAGAATGTGCAGAATCCAGTGGTTTGTATCCACTGTGGGAAAAACCATGAGAGTGCCAATTGCCGCTTTATTACAGGAGCGTGCTTTAGATGTGGCTCCATAACCACCAAATGAAGGATTGTCCAAGGCCTGATAGACATAATAGGCAGCAGCAAGGAGCACAGCGTCAGGCACCACCTCAGAATGCGTTAGTGGTTCAGAATCAAGCAAGGCCACTACAACAACAGGCACCTCAGCAACAGTTTAGGCCACAGCAACAACAACAACAACAGGCCCGTCAGCAAGGGCAAAATCAGAACCAGAATCAGCGTCCTCAGAATCAGAACAGGAATGCACAACAAGGCAGGCAACAGCAAGGACCAAACAGGCCACCACAGAGGGCACAACTCTATGCGGTCAATAGAGCTGATGCAGAGGCTGAAGGCAATGTAGTGGAAGGTACACTTCTCATATGTGGTTTTGATGCTAAGGTTTTGTTTGACCCTGGCTCTACTCACTCATTCTTATCTCCAAAATTTGCTAAGTTGATTGATATGCATGCTAGAGAATTGAATTTCATTTTGACTGTGACTACCCCTTTAGGTAAGGAAGTTGTTTGTAGAACTTTTTACCCTAGTTGTCCAGTCATGATAGGAGGAGTAGTATTACCGGCAGATCTCATTTTGTTGGAGATGCAGGATTTTGATGTCATCCTAGGGATGGATTGGTTAGCAGGATACCATGCTACTATGGATTGTTTCCATAAGACCTTAACTTTTAAGTTAGAGGAGACCCAAGCAGGGGTGTTGTTTCAGGGAGAGAGGAGTAATTCTGGTGCAGGGTTTATTTCAGCGTTGAAGGCTGATAGGCTTCTAAAAAGTGGTTGTGAGGGTTATTTGGCGTTTATCACGGAGGATAAACGGTCCCAAGGGGTGGAGGAGATTCCAATTGTTTGTGAGTTTCCGGATGTTTTCCCGGAGGAGATACCAGGATTGCCACCCATTAGAGAGATAGACTTCACTATTGAGTTGTTACCGGGGACTGCTCCGATATCTATCGCACCTTACAGAATGGCCCCGGCAGAATTGGGAGAGTTGAAGATGCAATTGCAAGAACTTATGGACTTTGTGAGACCTAGTGTGTCACCGTGGGGAGCACCAGTTTTGTTTGTAAAGAAGAAGGATGGTTCCATGAGAATGTGTATTGACTATAGAAGATTGAACCAAGTGACCATCAAAAACAAATATCCATTGCCAAGGATAGATGAACTGTTTGATCAGTTGCAAGGAGCTGCTTATTTTTCGAAGACTGATTTGAGGTCAGGCTACCATCAGTTGAGAGTTAGAGACTCAGATGTACCAAAAACAGCCTTTCGTACAAGATATGGACACTATGAATTTCTAGTGATGCCGTTTGGTTTGACTAATGCACCGGCAGTTTTCATGGCATTGATGAACAAAATATTTGCGGAGTATTTGGATCAGTTTACAGTGGTGTTTATTGATGATATTTTAGTGTATTCCAAGACCAAAGAAGAGCACGAAGAACATTTGAGGATAGCACTCCAGCTGTTGAGGGAGAATCAGTTGTTTGCAAAACTTAGTAAGTGTGAATTTTGGTTAGACCAAGTCACATTTTTGGGTCATATCATCTCCAAAGAAGGATTATCAATGGACCCGTCCAAGATTGAGGCAGTCATGAATTGGGATAGACCCAAGAATGCATCAGAAACCAGGAGTTTTCTTGGATTGGCAGGATATTATCAGAGGTTTGTACAAGGATTTTCGTCGATTGCGTCACCTTTGACGAAGTTGACAAGGAAGAATGCACCATATGTTTGGACGGATAAGTGTGAAGCTAGTTTCCAAGAGCTGAAGAAGAGATTGACTACAGCTCCAGTCCTCACTTTGCCCTCTGGGAGCGGCGGTTTTACCATTTTTACCGATGCTTCCAATGTTGGACTTGGATGCGTGTTAATGCAAGATGGGAAGGTAGTTGCATATGGATCTCGGCAGTTGAAGGATCATGAGAAGAACTATGCAACACATGATCTCGAGTTGGCCGCAGTTGTGTTAGCTTTGAAGATGTGGAGACACTACCTCTATGGAGAGAAGTTTGAGGTTCACTCCAATCACCGTAGTCTACAGTACTTGTTTTCTCAGAAGGAGTTGAACATGAGGCAAAGGAGATGGATGGAATATATTAAAGACTATGATTTTCCAATCAAGTATCACCCGGGGAAAGCAAATGTAGTTGCAGATGCCTTGAGCAGAAAGTCAGTGAGCATGGCGAGTCTTCGGGGGACTTATGTGGTACAACAGTTAGAAGAGTTGGGAGTAGAATTTCATCCACTAAGAGAGGGTGTCATGTTAGCAAACATGTCAGTGTCAGAGCCTTCGTTCATTCAGAAGATCAAAGAGAATCAGTTACAAGACCCAGAGTTGGCTAAGATTTCTGAGCACCTAGCAGATCGTCCGGATTTTCGTGTTGTAGATGGAGTTTTGTATTACCGAGACCGTCTGTGTGTGCCTAACTTGGAGGACTTGAGGAATGATATCATGTCTGAGGCTCACAATACCAAGTATTCCATACACCCGGGCAGTACGAAGATGTACCAGAATTTGAAGGGCAGATTTTAATGGAATAACATGAAGAGAGAGATAGCAGCTTTCGTCTCTCGTTGTATGACATGTCAGTTGATCAAGGCAGAACACCAGAAGCCTCCAGGATTACTACGACCATTAGAGATTCCGGAATGGAAATGGGAGCATATTACCATGGACTTCATATCGGGTTTACCAAAGACTAGTAAGGGCAATGATGCTATTTGGGTCATAGTGGACCGTCTCACCAAGTCAGCTCATTTCCTACCGATGAAGACTGGGACGAAAATGCATATGTTACCTTTGGCACAGTTGTTTGTCACAGAGATTGTCAGTCGTCATGGACAGCCAGTTTCCATCACATCCGATAGAGACAGCAGATTTGTCTCAAGATTTTGGAAGACATTGCATGAGTCTATGGGTACAAAGTTACAGTTCAGCACGGCCTATCACCCACAGACCGATGGCCAGTCAGAAAGGACAATTCAGACACTTGAGGATATGCTTCGAGCTTGTGTGTTAGATTTCAAGACTCAGTGGGATGAAGCCTTACCGTTGTGTGAGTTCGCTTACAACAACAGTTTCCACTCGAGTATCGGAATGGCACCTTTTGAGGCCTTGTATGGCAGAAGGTGTAGAACACCTGTGTGTTGGGAAGAAGTAGGTACTCGCAGTTTTCATGGACCGACCATTGTTAGTGAGACAAGTGACAAGGTCAAGTTGATCCAAGAACGTCTGAAAGTGGCTCAGAGTAGACAGAAGAGTTATGCAGACTCCCACAGAAGGGATTTACAATTTAAAGAAGGAGATAAGGTTTTCTTGAAAGTGTCACCCACTCGTGGAACTTTGAGGTTTGGACAGAAGGGCAAATTGTCTAGGAGATACATTGGACCGTACGACATTGTGAGTAGGATTGGTGATGTGGCTTATCGGTTAGCCTTACCACTCGAACTCTCCGGCGTACACAATGTTTTTCATGTGTCTATGTTGAAGAAATACGTTCCTGACATACTACACATACTCCGTTATGAGCCGTTAGAAATTCGAGAAGATGCGACCTATGTTGAGAAGCCTAAGCAGATCATTGACACCAAGGAGCAAGAATTGAGAACTCGGACTATTCAGTGGGTCAAGGTACTTTGGGAGAATCATGGACCGGAAGAAGCAACTTGTGAATTACGGGATCAAGTTCAGAAGAAGTACCCACATCTTCTACCGGAGGCGAGTTTTAATTTCCATTTGGAGGACCAAATGTCCTAAGGGGTGGAGGATGTAAGACCCCGACCCGAGAGACCTCGTTTAGAGTTGATTAAGTTGTGTTTTAGTTTTAAGTGTTTTAGTGGTTTTGGATTAGTTGGGGACTAGAATAGCTTTTATGATAGCTTTGGGAATTTGGAGAGCCTTTTTATTTGTGGGACCCTTTGGGGGTTCTTGTTAGGAATTGTGCGAGATTGGGGGTTTACCGATGACTTCCAAGAATTGTGTTTTACCCCATTGGACTATCTTGTTAATCCCTACAACTTCCATTTTTGACATCGTTTTCGTTCGAAGACCTTAACCCGAGTTTTCACTAATTAAGGGCAAAATGGTCTTTTTACCCAAAATCTGGACACCGATTTCAATGTTACCAAAATGTGCAAAATATATACTTTTTGGAAACTAGAAATTTTGCCGATCAACTTTGTTTTCTTCGTCGAATTCATTTGAAGCCTCGAAAACCATGTTTTGAGCCCGAGAAGTCTTTTAAGTTGTGGGCCCCACTCCCACTTACTATATATAGAAAGCTTCTTCTTCATTTTTCCCATTTCTGGCAAAAACCCTAGAGGAGAAGAGAAACCCCAGCCCTAAGGGTTTTCCTTTACCTTTTCTTGCTTCGTCATCTTCAATCCCCACTAAGCTAGTGCTAATGGAAAATTAGAGACTAGAATCTCCTTTCTCATCTCAAGGGCTTCATCTTGACACCATTTTCGAAGAAAAACCGCCCACTCCAAAACTTACTTTGGACAACACCTTGCCTTTTGAAGAACTTCCTTGTAAGTGATCTTCCTAAAAGTTTTATAATCTTGCTTGTTTAGCCCTAGGGAAACTCCATTTCAATTATTGGAAAATTCCGTCTTGTTTTACTTGGATTTTGTTGATCTAGGGTTTGGATTTGGGGGTTTTGTGTATAGGTGTTTGATTGGGGGCCTAAGAGGTGATTAGAGCTCGAATTGATTTGCAATTGGACCCAAGGCAAGTGGATGAAACGATTTTCATGTGTTTTATCATGTTTTATGCAGAAATTTTGATTTGTCTTCATTAATGGTTTTAATGATTTATCATGTTTGATGTTTAGTCTTAGTGATTTTGAATGATGATTTGATGAGATAAGGAGGTCAAGGAATAGCCCCAATTATTCGTGAAGATATGTATGGAAGAAGGGGAAAGAAAGGAAATGGATAGGAGTTGGACAAGAGAAGAATTCAACCAAATAGGTTGGGATTCATTGCAGGACCGATCGATCGCCCATCAGGTCCGATCGATCGGACTGTAAATAACTGAGAGGGTTTTCAGGACCGATCGATCGCCCATCAGGTCCGATCGATCGGACTGTAAATAACTGAGAGGGTTTTCAGGACCGATCGATCGGCCATCAGGTCCGATCGATCGGACTGTAAACAACTGGAAGCAATTCAGGACCGATCGATCGGCCAAGGAAGTCCGATCGATCGGACTGAAATGAGATGAACTATAAAATAGGAGAATTGTGAGACTATTTTCCAGATTCATTCCAAGCCCATACTCAAGTCCAATTCAGCTCTATCCCTTATCTTCTTATTTGAAGACATTGAACCTGTAATGATGCATTTAAACCCATGAAAGATTGGGGGTAAATTGTGAGGGGCTGTAGTGTGGAGGTATTGTTTGGAGGCCCAACGCTATTCAAGGATGGGTAAGGCATTGAATGAAGTCCGAAGGAAGGAGGAACCTCATCATGAGATTCCATGAGGTTTTCTAGATTGACCAATGTGTATAAGGACCCGGAATGTCCCTAACTCTTAAAGAGTACCAAAATTTCATCATAACCGACATACGGGACCTTATTCGCACTGATTCAATTCTAGAAACCCATTGTTAGCCTGTAACGGTATTGGAAACTATTTGTATTTGATTTTCCAACCAATCCCCTATTTTGAGATTTCAATCGTGATTTGTGAGTACACTTGAACCGAGAGCATTGTGTTACCATATTGTTAATTTGTTTAGAACCGCCCCGACTTTTATACGTTTTGTACCTATGAGTTCCCGCCCCGTTATGTGTATTTATTTGTTTTGATTTTCGCATGTTACCTATGAGTCGGCACCACTAAGCTTGGATAACTTCATCGGTTTGATCCACCGGTTTGGATATCCCCCTTCAGTTATACCCGCTGCAGCATGGTTCCCGCCTCGCCCCGATATACCCGGTTCGCTACCATGGTCCCGCAGAGTATTATATGTATTTATTATATAAAAATCGTTGACTCTCCTCACCTCGTGTGACTGAGGTTAACGTCGTTGATTCTCCTCACCTCGTGTGACTGAGGTCAATGTCCCGATGTGCTCTCATCACTTTTGTGAGAGAGGATTTAGCTTTGTGTGGTTGCCACCTTGTTAGTCCCGAATCCTTGTTACCTTATATGTTTTATTTGCATATGTAACTCTTTTAAATGTTGCATTCTTCTTTATGAAAATTCATTGTTTATCTAGATTTTTACTATGTTTCTAAAGGCATCTTTGTTTTGAATTGTTGTTATATCTTTTCACCCACCTACCAGACCGTCGTGTCTGATCCATTTATTTTGGTACTCAGGTCCCGAGCTTATTGCCATTGAGGAGGAGCCGGAGGAGGCGGTCGGTGAACCGCAACGAGTGATTGAGTGGCAAGCCGACGATGTCATGTAGATATTCGGCCTTGCCTTGAGAACGATACACTTGGGAACTTGTGATATCTTTATTTTAGGTTTCATTTGGTTGTACGGTCTTTGTTGACCGTTATTTTTTTTGGGGGGGGGGGGGGGCATTAATCAACTGATATTTTGTAATTATACTTAACTTTACTTTTGGGGAAAATATGCTTGATCATTGCTCATCCTGATAACTTGTCATGTTAACCACAAATCAGTCTTGTTTATGGATTCGAATGATATTAGTATGGTTTGCTACACGCTTCCGCAATCTTGAAAATGTATTTGATATGGTTACATGTGAGATGATGTGTAAAGATAATCCTCACCGCGGAACCCTGTGGGAAATCACGCGCACGGATAAATGTTCTTTTAATTCCGTGTGCGGCTTAGCCAAAGAGATGCATGTGGAGCGGCATCATCCCCACCCTCTGTCCCGACTCCCGGACCCGGATCCTCCTTTTTCCCCTAGTTTCCCGGTCCGGGGTCGCGACACTCATCATGCGCAATAACATCACCATTAACATATACCAACCCATTTAAATTCTTGAATCTTCCCCCAAAGTGAATCTCAAATGCATAAAAAAATCATCATCAACCATTTTTGGAATAAAGCACAGAATCTGAGCACAAAAATAATAGACTTTGTCAAACTAAATGACACAATAACCAAACCCTAGAGGGACCCAGCACACAAATTCCACAGACACACACAAAGCACATGCACACACATTGATACCCATATTAAATTATGGGACACACAAAGCACTAGATTATGACCGTGTGGAGACCAAAGAGGCACTCCTACAGGGACCCAGAACACAGATTCAACAAATCATGCAAAAAGGGCAACACATTCAACAAAAATGTACCAAAAAGACAAACATTCAACACAATAACCAACCCCTACAGGGACCTAGCACATAGATTCCACAAACATCTTTCAAATTTTCACCACAGAAACCCATCACAACAACCAACATCATTGCTTTTTGACTTCCCTTCTACCAAGACCCATCACAACAACCATAATACATCATTTTTCCAACAATCTTTGAAAAAAAAAAGCTTACCGAGACGTCGGTGCTGGGTTTGGGATTGAATGGTTGCAACAGCACCGGTGGTTTGGCAATGTCAACGCCGGTGTTTGGGGTTGGGTTCAGTGGGTCAACGCCAGTGTTTGGGGGTTCGACAAATCGAGTCAACACCGGTGTTTAGGGGTTCGACTGATCGAGTCAATGCCGATGTTTGGGGGTTCGACTAATCGAGGATTTCGGTTTAGGGGCATTTTGTTATGGTTGAAGTGTTTATTGTGGATTTTGGTTAAAAGGGGAAAAGGGCATTTTGGGGTTTAGATAAAAATAAAATTGGTAAAGGTCTTTCCACTACATTACTGGTGGGCCCTGGATCACATGCCAGTCACGTGAATAAACTATTCCGTCTTCTTTAACTCGATTTTAGCCTAGGGGGTAACAGCCGTGCAATTGGATTAGTTTAGGGGATCAATTGATACTTTTTAAAGTTTAGCGGGTAGAGTGAAAAAGGGTGATAATTTACGGTGGTAAATTGTAATTTTCCCATTTAAAATCAATTTGTAGAGATCAGTTTGGGGTTTATATTATATTGAAGTGAAATTTCTTCCAGAAAAATAGGCAATTCTTTTGTGGCTCAATACTAATTTCAAGGCCCATGACCTTATCTACACGGTAAACATAGAGAAAATAGGAAAAGATATAGAATCATTAAATAGTTCCAATAAAGTGGGCCCATTTATAAAACATTAAATTCATTGAAAGAAATGGCATCATCCAATTGCATAACCAAAATAGTGTTGAGGTCAACGTCCACCCTCATAGTTGTAGTCGAGCCCGAGCCCTCACCATAAAACCTTTGTTGTACTGTTTTCTATCACCAATTAGTTTTGGGATAAGTGGTAGCTCAATGGGGGTGTAAGATCCTAGAGAGTTTATGTAAAATGCTATAAAAAAGAAGGGTGCTGCTACCTACACACTACAACTGACTCAACACACACAAAATCTCTATACACAGGGCTATTTAGTGTAAAAGATCCCATTTTTTTCTCTCTGCACTCCGCATTTTCCCTAAAACGCCCTTGACCTGGACTAAGCACATTTCTTCCTACACTCTACACTCTGCATTTCAACTTCTACCTTCCCTCCCATTTTCCTCCCATTTCAGCGAACGGACGATTCACCTTCCACGGCGAGTTCATTCAAGACGATAGGCAGATCTCGACAAGGTTCACCGGAACAATTTCGATCTAGACTGATAACCCAACAGTCTTACTCTCCGTGCTCTCTTCATCTTCAACCTACAGTGCATTTCTGAAACATAACTTAAACGATCTCTGTGAGTGATTTTCATCTCTTTGCTTGTTTAGAAATGCTTTTTGTTTTTGTTTAAGTTCCATTATTTGGTTTCTTGAGAGGGTTTTCCTTGCCTCCACGGCATCTCTCCCTCCCATTTCCATTTGTTTTTTTGCCAATTTCTCGTGATCGATCGGCATTACCAGACCGAATACGATGAATCTGTTCGGTCTCACTGAACTGTAAACTTTGTGATTGTATGGCATCATGAGTCAGAACATATATAATTTAGACGGCTCAATAAAACGAACAGATTTCTGCTGCACGGTTAGGTACTGCCGAACGTATAGTACCCACACGGTTACTCAGGGCCGAACAGTTACATTAATTTTTTTTTCTGTACTGATTTTAGGCTGGTGTTCTTTTGTTTTTCAAGATATGGATGTGCCCAATACCTCTAGGGTTCGACCCACGGCATCGCACAGGAGACTGCATCAGAGGTTAGTCGCTGATGATCTAAGTGAGAGTCCGGAGGAAGTGGACGCTCAAGAAGTAGTTAAAGAACCTGTTCAAGCCCAAGAGCAACCAGAAGTCCATGGACATGCAGAAGTCCGTCAACAAACTTCAATTGCTGACTCTTCTAAGACTGGAGAAATTCTTGGGGGGCCTATAAATTTGTCGATGCTACACAGTTTTCAGACGCATATTGCTTTTAGTATTTGGCAGCAGCAGGTTTGTGATTAATCTTGCTTAACATGTTGTAACTATTTATTACCTTCACTAAATTATTTTTTATTCCATATTGCAGGAGAGACCGCCACTTAAATGCCTAAGCCATGCCCAAAAAATCAGTGAATGGGCATGGAATTCAAAAGGAAGGCAGAATACAATGTTTCATGGACTCATTGGCCGTTCAGGGTTGGCTCCACTGGTGGTGACATCCTATCGTTTCATCAACAAGAACATGGTGTCAGCCTTTGTGGAATGATGGCAGCCTAAGACAAACACATTCCACATGCCTTTCGGTGAAATGACGATTACCCTTGACGACGTAGGCACCATTCTAGGGATACCGGTGATAGGAAAATATGTATCAGTGGAGCAACTGTCATTTAAGCAAGCAAAGACACTTGTAGAGCATGGTCTTGGGGTCCCATCCCAGCAGACACACGAAGAGTTAGCAGCTGTGCGGGGCTCGTCGGTTAGACTAGAGTGGCTCAGGGACCTATTTGGAGTCGTGATCGATGCAGAGCCAGAAGAGCACATTAGGCATGCCTCTAGAGCATACCTATTGTATATATTAGGTTGTACACTCTTCACAGACAAGAGTGGCACTAGGGTCTCAGTGATGTATCTAAGGCTGCTAATGAACTTCGATGAGGCACGCACATATGCTTGGGGTGCTGCTGTGCTTACGTACCTATATCGACAGTTGGGGTTTGCTACCCGGACTGGCATTAGGCATATCGCGGGGTATTTGACACTTCTAGAGGCATGGATATAAGAGCATTTTCCCAAGTGCAGGCCTAACCCCAACCGCACATACACAGAAGATATACCTCGGGTGCATCGTCGGGTGCCATGTAGGGAGTCTGGGGACCAAATGTCCAACCTGCAGTCATTACGAGAGGCACTTGACGATCTTGAGGCCCATGAGGTAAGGTCTTACAATTTATAGGATAAAAAATGAGTAAATGAGTGTCGTGTCTTTAATTAGTGCCTATGTTAATTAATCTTGCAGGTGGTGTGGGACCCCTATCGAAAGCACAGGGCAGATCACCCTTTTCATGAGGTTGCTTATTACACTGATTGTCTTAAATGTATGGACATCGTTGAACCATATCATCTTGATCGGGTTCTTAGGCAGTTTGGTAGGGTCTAGCGCATTCCCCCCACTCCACTAGCTCCACAGCGCACCGCAAATCAGTATTGGATTGCATACCATTACCTGAACCAAATATGGGAGAGATGGAATAACCACATGTTGACTCCGATGGAGCGTGGTGTGCCTGTGGCGCATCTGTGGGACTGCGCACCCAATTATATGGAATGGCTCACACGAGTATCGCACCCGAATATTCAGAACCCGCTACATTGCTCCACGTTTAATCCACGTGTTGATTAGTTCACAAAAGATATACTTTCATAGCATTATTTTATGAGTTTTCAAAGATAAAAGAACTTAAAACACTATTTTTAGCATAAAAATCATAAATTTTCTCCCCATCATGCTTTGCTCATATCTTTCCATTATAGATGGTCATTTGTATGCATTTATATGAATTCCAATGGCCTCCATACAAAATATGCTTAAAAATACTCTCAATTATGTTGATTTCTCTTTGTAGGTGTTAATTGAAGATTAAAGTTGAGATTCAAGAGTGAAAGAGAGTAAGGATAAGTTTGGAAGACAATTGGATGAAGAAATGACAAAGTTATGCCAACAATAAGAAGAAAAATGAAAGACATGGGTTGGTATTTTGACCATATCTTTTTACTCGGGTGTCCAATTGAGGTGATCTTAGAAGCTTTGAGAAGCTTGTTCTAAGATCTGCAAATCATATTTCATGATATTTTTCCCAATTCGGACGTTTCGGGGGTCAAAATCACACATCAATCTGGGAATTATTTTCTAACTTGGAAATGACATTCATATGTTCTTATTTCCATTCTTGTGAAGTCCCACATCGGAAAGAAATCTAAAGAGAGCAAGGCAAATGTTTCTATATAATGAAGGGAGCTCTGGGCATCAAACACACAAGCAAGGAGAGCCTCCTCCTCTTTACTTAAGCTATTCATGTAATTGAGAGCAATTGTAGAGAGAAAGTGAGGAAAGCCTTGTAAAAATTAAAGATTTGGAATGGAATTAAAAGCTTTATCTTCTCCAATGGGTGGCTAATCTATTTGATTGGATCTTCTAGGTGAAGCTAAGTTGATCCTATTCCTTTTGCTTATGCTCTTTATTTTAATTCCCTTGTTTATGTTCTTAATATGTTAGAGTAGATTTTTCTTCATTGCATTGTGCAACCTTCCATGCTTAGTTTCTATATTAGCATTCTTTTTACTATCTATGCTTAGGTTTGATAAATCATGCTTAGGAATTAATATCTTTTGATGGTTTATGCTTACTTTTGATAGATAGTCATTAGGAATCTTTTCATTTATGAAGGGAAGAAAATCTTAGCTATTAGATTGTTAATTTCTATCTTAGAGATTTAAAGTTATATTTTTCAAATCTAAGCATTGATTTGTAATTAGATTTGAATATTCTTTTTTAGGAAAAGAGAAGAGCATTAGTGTTAAATTAGTGTCACTCAGTGGATTCTAGATGATTCAATCATCCATTAGTATTGCTTGTTTCTTGTTTTACTTACTTTAGTTTGATTCTATTCACTTTCTCACACACTTATTCACTTGTTTTGATTCTCACACTCTATTTCTCTATTCACACCATCAATTCCACATTTGATTTTACACTACTTTAGCATATTTCTTTATCTCCATCCACTCATTTTCTATCTTTCACTTGTTATTTTCACACACTCATTCATTTGATCTATATAACATTTCTTCATTGTTCTTGTATTAACCTTGTTATTATTTTTTTTGTCATAAATTTTGTTACTAACTTGTTACTTAGCTTGTTCTCACTTGAGTTTTTCTATTTTTACTAACATCTCTTTGTTATCTAGTTCTTGTTTTCTTTTAGTTTGCATTTTCCTTACTGTTTTGTTTTTTGTTTCCATTATTTTTGTTATTTTCATTTGCATTTGTTAGCTATATTTGAGTTGATACTCATTTTCATTGATCATTGTTAGTTTCCTTGTAACGATCCTCGTGACAACGATATTCAGACTTCCATAGTCTCGATTACTTGAGACAACCGTATACTTGCGGAATACTCATCAAGTTTTTGGCGCCGTTGCCGGGGATTGGCGTACATAGGAATCCTTGATTTTAAGGATTTTCAACTCTCATATAGCTTAGTTGCATTTTTATTATTTCTTTTAGTTTTCATTGCGGATTCTACACATTTGACTTTGTTGTATTTTCAGGGATTCCGCAGTTGGAGCACGGAAAGTGGAAAAGAGCAACCAAAGAACTCTAACTTAGGAATTTAATTTGCTTTCTTAGCAAATCTTGTATTAGGATTCATTTCAAGTTTGTAATAATTTTTAAAGTTCATTTAAGTTTTCAAAGCATTGTAATAATTAAGGAAGGAGGACGGTTGAATGATACCGTCGCGGCCCCCCACATTTGTACACCAAAATTGGTGTCGGTGGCTTGGGTCGACTTCAACCAATCTTCCCCCAATTTAGTTTGGGAGGTGTGTATTTTGATACACCCACGCATCTCCCGTTAGTGGGTCAATTTTATTGGTTGTTTGATTGTTTAATTGCTTTCTAGTGCTTAATCATTTTCAAACATACAAAGTAATTGGGAAAGCACACACTTAGTAAGGTCAATCATACCCCAACAAGATAAGAATTGGATTTCATCACCATTTCCTTGCCCATGATGGACCAACGCATTCTGCTCGTTTGGTTCTACCGAGGTCGGCGGACATGGGAGTCCGTTTGGGTCCGACCCTTTCGTAACCGGAGGGGGGCAGAGGCGTGCATCAACATTTCTTTTGTGTAGGTGTGCCAGATTTTCTATTTTACTTGGAATTGCAAGTGGTGATCCGGAGATCAACCTTCGCAAGTAAAAAGGAAATCAACTTCTTTCAAGTTTTCCATTGCACATATATTTAAGAAAAGAGGCATTTTCTTGATTTGCCGAGAAAGTCGATTTTTTTTGGCATTTCTAGCCGATTTTGGCGTTTATAGCCGATTTTTTGCGTTTATAGCCGATTTACAATTCTTATCAATAATGAAAGACAAGAGTTGTGATTTTTGTCTCTTTAAAAAAAATACAAACTACAATGAAAAGAAAGAAAAGGAGGATCTAACTTCTCAGGAGATTGTGGGGGACCCGTTCAGATTGACGGTCGTAAGCCATATGTGGACTTCGCCATCATCCATGCAGATGAGAACAGAGGATGCTATTGATTCGCTTGGCTTGGCTATAACCTCAGGTTTTTAGAGGACAAAGACCAAAAGGAGGTCCTATGTCCAATAAAAAACTAAGTAGACGGGCTGAGAAGCCACGTCTAAGCCGTTGCAGGCAGAAGGAGAAGGCAAGGACCTTGGGGGGGGGGTACCCCCCAAGGGACTTTTGTCACCTTGTAGCGGTGGTCGGTGTAGAACTTCCGTAGAGTTTTCTCTCTTTCTTTCTCTTAGATTTATGATGCCTTTTTCTGTCTGAATTTCCGGATTTTCTGCAGTCTGTTGTGCGTTTTCTGTGTTGTCTTCTTCTTGGAGTGCTCTCCTATTTATAGGCTTTTTGGTAGCCATTTAGGAGGGTTTATAGGCTTTTATTGTCAGTAAGCCGCATAATGGGGGAGTTATAGGATTTAATTCCTTTATTTTGTAACTCATTTTTCTTGGCTTCTAATTGGCCGGAGGAGATTGAGGGCATTTAATCGCCTTTAATCGCCATGATGGGAGGAGTTTCATAGTTTAAATGTCATGAATCTCTTGACTTGTAACTCCCGGATGCTTTCTTCTGATTGGGCCGTCCAAAGAAATGGATTAATGACTGTAATAAAGCTAGTCAATTAATCACATTAAGTGGTCGCCGAGCAGTTGAGGAGTCGCGGGCCATGCCGCGTCTTTTGGGATTCTTCTGGCGATGATCAATGATGGATCTTCAGGTAGATCGGCATCAGATGACCATGTAACTTCAGGTATTGGTTGCCAACAGCGGGTCGGTGCCATCTGTCCTGTCGATTCTTCGATCGGTCGGGTAGAAAGCACACTTTTTTGGTTGATTGGTTGGCGATCAATGTTGATTTCGATACTCTTGATGATTGACCCGTGTTTTTGATGGATGTCAGAGGATTTGGTGTCTCAAAAGTATGAATTTCGGAAAATCAGAGGAGTCGGATGCTTCGAATCGCGACAAAACGGCGGAAAACGGAGTTTCCGGGGCCCTCCCGACGATCCTAGGCCCAGGGTCGTAGGGGGTTTTCCCCCCTTTTGTCCCGTTTTGTGTCCGTTTTTACTTTTTTTTTTTTATTTTTTCTTCTATATTTTTCCTTGATATTTTTATCATTTATTGGCCTGATTTCCCTGTAGAAAACCTGATGAGAATCCTTGCATTTTATTTTACAAAGTTTCCAATTTTCTGAGAAAGCCGAAGACTTCGTCGCGCAGAGCTGCCGATTTTCCGTCAGAAGCTGAAACTGGGTCAAACGATGTCGGAATGACCTGAAATTTGAGGTGAAGCCTCCTGAGCAATAAATAAGACCAACCATAGGCTTTTGTTTGATTTTTGAAGCCATTTGGGGTCCTATCACCAGTAGACTTGTTTTTATCGCGATAAAGATGTCGCGGCTTGATATGCGGTCAACCGATGTCCGATTGACTTGAAATTTGACAGGGAACCTATTGGAGTCATTTTAAGATGATACACATGCTTTATCTTAGAAACCATGGTCCCGAAGAGCTTCGCCGCCGAGAGCCCTGATTTGGCTTCCTAGCGTCAAAGTCTGGTCAAATGTTATCGAAATGACCTGAATTTTGACGTGTAGCCCTTTGTAAGAATTTTGAAGCCGTCCATGTGCTCTATCTGATGAGTGATGGCCTCGGTGGTTCTTGCCACCGAGAGGCTTGATTTAGCTGTTCGAGGGTTGATGTAGGGTCAAACGTTGTCGGTTTGACTCAGAACTTGACGTGGAGCCTTTTGGATGTATTTTGAGACCATCCATCGGCTCTGATCGAAGATTTGGTGTCTCCAATGCTTTCGCCGCCGGGAGCTCCTTTTCAGCTGCGGGAGAAGCGAAGTTAGGCCAAATGATTTTGAAATGGCCCGAAACTTCTTGTGTACTCCTCTTTTGGCTGTCTTGAAGGATCTTGCAGTTTTTGTTTGATTCTGACAATATTTGATTTTTTGGAAGTAGCATTGCCTATTTATGGCAGGTTGCGACTTCATGCAGTTTTCTGGCTCTTGAAGAAGCAAAGTGACATTTTTGGTGTCAACAAATGCCCCCTCTAGGTGCAGCGATGAGTTGCTTAACTTTTGTAGTCGATGTGCCTCGAAGAGATTTTGTGAAGGAGAACTTGTGATTTGACCAAGAGTTTTTGAGCAGTCTTTCATTTGGTATTTGTAGCCTTTTGAGCTTCCAGGGGAATTTTGTGGTAGTGAAAGGGATCACGTACCATCTCGAGGCAAAGTTTTGAAGATGACATCAGGGATGTGGATTTGGGTTTTGACCTTGTGACCTAACAGGCTGTATGTGGCACGTTAGGGGGTCGGGTTTGGTTTTGACCGTGTGACCCAACAAGCTGTATGTGGAATGTTGGGGGATCAATTTTGGTTCTGATCTTGTGACCTAACAGGCTGTATGTGGCAAGTTAGGGGATCAGGTTTTGGTCTTATGACCTAACAAGCTGTATGTGGCAAGTTAGGGGATCAGGATTTGGTTTGGATTTTTATGGAATGTCAACTTCAAGATTTTGGCTCAATTTGGTATATGAGGCTGGATGGTTTGATTTTTGGAATCTCATGGGGCTTGGAATTCTCTTTTGTATGGTCGAATCAACTCAAAAGAGACATGGAACCATTTTTGTATGCTCTTGGTAAGAGAGATTTCTCTTTGACTAAAAGCCCAATTTTTTTTTTTAGTGCCTAGGTGGTCAAACCTGGCTCATATGGGCTAACCCATGGGACCTCAAGCTTTTGAAATGGCTTAGATCTCATATGGTGTCATTTTTATAAAGAATATCCAAAAATATCTCCTTTGGATAGAGAATATCTAAGAATATCTTTACTTGGAGATAATCTCTCATGTTCCCTTTATTTTGGGAGAGAATATCTTAAGATATCTTCCTTTGGGAAAGAATCTTTCATTGATCCTATCTTTTGGGAGAAAATTTCTTTTTGGGAGAGAATCCCTAAAGATATCTTTCTTTTGGGAAATAATCTTTCTAATTTCTTTCTTTTGGTAAGGTTACTAATTAGTAACACTTACCTCTTTCTTCTTTCCTTCTTTGGTTTGCTCTCTTCTATAAAAGCAATGAGGAGGTTGGATCTCTTGCTCTTATTGCTTTCTTTTGTAACAATCTCAAGAGGGCTTCAAGACCAAGAGTTCTTCTTCTTCAAGATCTTCAAGACTTTTCTTCTTCTTCTCCATCAATGGCTTCAAGTAAGTTCCCTTTTTCAAGAAAACCCCATTGTAGGAAAAAAGTTTTTTCTTCTTTTTTTTTTTGTTTCTTTCTTTTCTTTTTTTTCTCTTTTTTTTTTCTTTTCCATGTGTTTGCTCTTTTTCTTTACACGTTTTTTTTTTCATGCTTTCTTCTTTTCTTTTTTTTTTTCATGTTTTTTTTTTGGGCCGTACGGACAGATCCGCACGTGGCCTGTGGGCCAGCCCTTTTTCTCTCTCTGTTTTTTTTTTCTGTTTTCTTTCTCTGTTTTTTTTTCGAGAAAGTTTCTTCTTTTTTTTGCTCATCATGATAATGCGTTTTTTTGGCAAACCAAGATGTTCATGCATGTATATTTTTTTTTGTAAATTGAATTGTAGCATGATGTGATAGCATACCTGGAAGTTTTCGCAAATTTGGGAATTTGGAGCTCGCAGCGATGTTGAGCCCTTCTTGATTTTGCGGAGACTTTGAGGTTTCGAAAGTTTGGAGTTTCGGAGCTCGCAGCATTGTTGAGCCCATCTTCAAGCTTTCTATTTCTTTCGGGATAGTTCCTTTTCTTCGGAATTGCCCCGGCATCATGTCAAAATTTTGCCAGATTTTTTTTAGCGAAATTCTGTCATTTTGATGTTTGATCCTTTTATTTTCCATCCTTTGTAGGTGGTTCTTCCAGAACGAACAAGGGTAAAGAGCCTGCTACAAGCGTACCTCGTTGATCTGCTAGATCTTCTAATCCGGCCGTTCAGCAGGCCTGGGAGAAGGTCCAGTATGTTGAGAGAAATCTGGAAGAGTGTGACTCCCTCAACAGAGATGAGATGAGGCAGCGACTGATCGCTCTTAAGGGAGAGAAATTCTATAAGATCATGGTAAGCAGTTGTCCATGGGTGATGGAAGATCAGAGTGTTTTACCTAAGCCTACCTTCTTCTTTGGTGATGCCATCCCTGATGACATGACATGACATACTAGAGGAGATGTTTTCAGTTCTCTTTCACAGCAGATGGTGAGAAGAAGACTATTGCTACCCGGTCGACGTTTGATCGCACCGTCTCGATCATGAGCCTTGCCCCCACATGCTCTAAGAGGGAAGATCCTCCAAGCTGGGTGAGAAGGACAAATGTAATCAAGACCGGGGTTTTTATTGGTGGTTCTCCTGGATATACGGAGAGGTCGCCTGCTGACATGGACCTGTTGATGCCATCCAGCGGCTACCAGGGCTCTGATTATCCGTCGGTCGATTTGAGACCGGTGGGCCTTGGTATTTTCAGCGGTGACGGCAGCAATTGGATAAAGCCTTTTTCGACTTTGTGGCCGTTTCAATGCTGACTCCGAGTGGAAGTCGTGGACTAATCGCGTCCTGCTGATTGGTGGTGCCGTTCTGAAGGAAGCCGGGATTTTTGATGCGGTCCGCGCCTTTAGGGAGACCGTGATCTTTTCCGACGAGGCCTTCATGGCTATGCTGGAATCATTCCTCCCACAAACCAATACCTTCGTTGTGACGAATGGTGAGATTGGTTTTTCTTTGAAGGAGCTGAGCGTCATTACTGGATTGTCCATCCTTGGCAAACTCTATGAGGAGTTTATGCCGATTGACAGCATCCTCGAGGGGCAGTCTGAGGAGTTCAGGCTTCTGTACTTTCAGCTCGTCGCCTTCTATGATTTTTTGAAGGAGAAGGAGGGTTTGAAAGTTAGATCCAGCAGTTGGAAGAGTTCTAGCTCTTCATTCCCCAACTTTTTTGATAGCAGGGAGTCTTCTGATAGCGTGACCCAAGAAGCCGGAGCTCAGGATCCAAGTTCAAAGAAGATCTTGGCCATGCAAGAAGAGTTGAGAGATTTCTGTGCCAGTACAAACGCCATATGTCCTGACATTGCACTGCGGAGAGATCTCGCTGTTTACCTCACTTATTGGCTTGGTGAGGCTATTTTTGCTGGAGGAGATGGAACGTACATCGGGCCGCATTGTATTTTTCCGGCTTGTCAGATGGTGTTTGGAGAGCAGCTTGCTTTGGTGCTAGCTCTTGACTCCTACCTGTGTACCGAACTACAGGCTGCTGCTTTTTTGGTTCGGCTTGGGCTTCCCATGAACAGGGTATTTTCAGCCCACATCTTTTATTCATGGTATGTGTACCACTGTCCTGGCTTCCACCGGCTGGGTACTGAACAGGATGATGATTCTCTAATGATTCGGCTGGCTAAAGGCAAAGCCATGTCCGAATCACTTTTGTTTGCCCGCATGAGGATCCGACGGTTCAGGGACGTCGAGATGGAGCAGTCTTCAATGAAGCTTTCTCCGGAGTTGCGGAAGAAAGCTTTTGATTTTGGTGCCTCCCGAGACTCTACCAGGGTGGGGTCAGGAAGGCATTACTCATTGACAAACGCAAAGAAGGAGTGGCTTTTCAGCATACATGTCGGCACGATGGTGTACCGCAGACATCTTTTCGTCGACATCCAGCCGTATGTACCCTCTCGCTTTGCTTTGCAGTTGGGCTTTTCTCAAGGCGTTGTTGGAGCGCCTTCAAGCATGGTGAAGCGCTTTGGAGGTTTACAGGATGGGAGAAATGCATGGGCTTTCTATAGTGCTGAAGACACTAAGCCATGATCTCTTATCCTGTGTTGTCGGTGCCGGCTTTGCGAAGTGGTTAGCGAAGAGCTTTTCGGCATATCGGGGGCTTTCCAAGAAGGAGCTTGATGTGAAGCTGGCATTTGGAAAGGGCCTTGGAAAGTCGGATGGCATCCAGCGAGAGGAAGTTTGGGCTTTTCTTTCTGGAGAGAAGCACAAGATAGGTTTTCTCATGACCAGGGCATCATTGGTTCTGAAGCTGTCTGAGAAATACCTGATGAGGCTTTAGAGCAGCTAGAACAGGAGGAAGCCGAACTTGATGCTTGGATGCAAGCGGCACAGTGGCAAACTTCCGTGGAGTCTACTGATAAGGGTAAACCATCCAGTGAGGAGTCAAGTGGGAGACCTGACTCTGACAGCGGGGCAGGTTCCTCTAAGAAGCGAGCCCGTAGGAGTAATAGGAGGAGGAGTCATCATCGCAGCAAGGGGCAGCATGAGGACTCTCCTGACTTGGAAGTCCTTCTTACTATCAATGAGGAGGTGCCAGGGAATGTTGACGAGCCTCCAGAGAAGAGAAGCCGAGAAGAAGAGACCGTCAGTGAAGGTATGATTCTTCCTTTTCCTCTTACCATTTCTTTTCATGGGATTTTTCCATGTCTTGATTTGTTTTCTCTCCATACTACTCCTCTTTTTTTTTTAGCAGAGGAAGATTTAGCGATGCCTGAGGTTCCAACCGATGAGGTGGTGACAGATCCTGTCGGGGCACCTGAAGAAGAACCGAGGGACTCTGGAGTGAATCAAGAATCTCCAACTGGTATAACTTCTTTTGCTTTTTTTTTTTTGTGTCTGTGACTTGGTTTGCTAACATTTTTCTTGTCAGCTGACTTGCCACAGGATTCTGATGACTTTGAACCATCGATGGACGCAAATGTTGATGATGCTTCCGATGAGTTCATGGAGGAAGAGAGTGTTCCGCCAGTCGTCGAAGAAGGTATTTTGTAGTAATAACCCTGATAATGATTTTCAAACAGGATCATATTCATACTTTTTTGTGTTTCTTTGGCAGGTCTTGAGGTGACAGCGGAGAGTCCGTTGCTTCCTTTAGAACCAGAGCAAGGGATGCCAGAGGTCGATCCAGAGGTAGAGGCTCTTGGGAACAGTTCTGACATTGTTGAGGAGATACCTCGTGCTGAAATTCCTTCTCCAGCAGCTCCAACTGGAAAGAGTTCTTTTGTTCCTCTTCAACGGGGCATGACATGGGCAGCCGACAAACAGAGCGGGGCGAATCTTCAGCTAGGCCATCTCTTCTTTTTGCGAAGAAGGTGGTAGTGCGGGTTCTGAGCTCTTGGATTGAGACTCTCCTTACTGGACACTTGGATGCCGGATTTGGCATGATCCAGTATGTGCGTGAGATTCTCGGTGATGCCGAAGAGGCTGGTCTGGATGTCACAGGTGCCAGGGCGATCATTGATAGGATTATTGAGCTGGGTGACAAATGGTTTGAGGCCATGGGTTTGGCTGATGACCAGTTCTGCAAGGAGATGTTCCTGGATCCTGCTGATAAGGCTAAGTCTGACCTGGATGAGGCTACACAAAGCAGGAAGCAGATAGTCCGAGAAAAGAACTTAGAAGAGCTAGCCATCATTGGGCTGACACATGACCTTAACATCCTTGATAGGGAGGTCGATGAGGCCAGGAAACGTCTTGAGCATCTGTAGGCACAAGTTGCTGCCAAGTGGGCTGTAATAACAGAGGCTCGCGATAGGGAAAGTGCTCTGATTCGCTGGGTTGCCGATGCTGATCAAGTTCTTGAAAGGAGGTCTCAAGAGAACAAACAATGGCGAACTGCTCGGGATAAGCTTCCCGGTGTGAAATAAGGATTGCAGCATTCTCCAGTATCTCATGGCAAGTTCCTGAAGAAGCATGCCTTGGAATCCCTGACGGCAGAGGCCAAAAGTTTGCTTGAGGAGCTGAAATCTTGGCTGGAGACCATTTTTTGTTGTGCTCCTGTTTTTTCTTTTTTTTCTTGTAACAGAAACTATCCTTCTCTCCTTTTTTTTTTTTTGGTACCACATGTATTTTTTTGGTACTCTTTTTTTGTAGTGCTTGAGAACACTTTCTTTTTTTTTGGTACCGCATGTATTTTTTGGTACTATTTTTTTTTTGTTTTCCCTTCGCTCACTTAAATCTTTTTGTGATGAAAGTAATTGCTAAATGGGATGTTTTTTTTATTTTGTTTTCCCTACGCTCACTTAAATCTTTTTGTGATGAAAGTAATTGCTAAATGGGATTTGATCAAAAGCTTGTCATTTTGTGAAAATCTTTTGTCAAATGATTGTTTTGGCATGGGAGCCAGATTTTGTTTGTGGCATTAATAGCCGATTTGTGGCATTGATAGCTGGCTTTGATGGCATCTATAGCCGATTTGTGGCATTGATAGCCGG
This sequence comes from Litsea cubeba, assembly GCA_012931725.1. NCBI lineage: Eukaryota > Viridiplantae > Streptophyta > Magnoliopsida > Laurales > Lauraceae > Litsea > Litsea cubeba. The sequence continues at coordinate 45,714,624 of CM022950.1, forward strand.
TTTTGGTGGCATCTATAGCCGATTTGTGGCATTGATAGCCAGTTTTGGTGGCATCTATAGCCGGGTTTGTGGCATTGATAGCCAGGTTTTTTTTTTTTTAAAGCCAATTTTTTTTGTTTTGTGGCATTGATAGCCGATTTTGTTTTGGTGGCATCTATAGCCGGTTTGTTTTGGTGGCATCTATAGCCGGTTTATTTTGGTTTTCAAAAATGCAAGTATCGACTAAAAGTCGCCTTCCTGCTGAATGTTCTTGCAAGTATCGATGGAATGTTGCATCCTCGAGGATTTGGGTGCAAGTATTGATGGAATGTCGCATCCTTGCTTTTCAAAAATTTTGGTTCTGCGGGTACTGACTTGATGTCGTTTCCCCATAATTTTTGAAATTTGTGGTTTTCTCGGACCTTTGGATCAGGGATATCAACTGAAATGTTACATCTCCACGGTTTTGGATTTTGCGAGTATCGACGAAATGTTGCTTCCCTGCTATTTTGGAAGTGTCGAACGTGGTTCGCATGCTTCCGATTTGTGTGAGTATCGACTAAGCGTCGCTTCCCCGCGGTTTTTTTTTTTGAAAAATCATTTCTTTTGTTTAAAGACACGAGGGTCATAAGTTTTGACCTAAAACCATTTAGGCGGTAAAAGGTAGGGTGGACTAGGGTGGAAATCCCTGAATCCAGATTTTGTTTCAAACCATGAATTTTGGGTTCAAGGGTTGAAAATTTTGGTCAAGTTAGGGAAAGGTTCCTAAACTTGGATTTTTGAACAATGAAACGATGAAAGTAAGCATTGTTTAAATTTCTAGAAATTTCAACATGAAAATTCTAAAAAAAGGTGGGTTTAGCGAGTGTGTACCTGGAAACCGATTTTGGCCGTACAGGCATTGCTCTTACCCAGTTGGGTAAGTCTTCAAGGGTAGTACCGCTTTAAGAACTTGCCGTTGATGGGCAGCATACATCTGTCACCTACCATGTTTAGGAGTGCGTATGCGCCGTTGGAGAAAACCTTATCGATGACGTAGGGTCCCTCCCATTTTGGCTCAAATTTGCCTTTGGACTTGTGAGCGAAGACCATTGGTCTTTTTACCGCAAGAACCAAGTCACCCTTTTTGTAGGCGTGTTGCATGACATTTTTGTCGAAAGATCCTGCCATGCGTGCTTGGTAAAGTTCAATGCTTTGTTGAGCTTCGAGCCATCTCTCATCGAGATTGTTCAGCTCATGGAGTCGCATTTTGACATTGCTTTCTTGAGTCATGTCATTTTGCAAGGATACCCTCAAGGAAGGAATTTGTACTTCCAAGGGCACGACAGCTCGCATCCATAGACCAAGGAGAATGGTGTGCTATGGGTTGGTCCTCGAACGGTGGTTCGATAGGCCCACAAAGCTTCAGATAGTTTGTCGCTCCAGTCTCTTTTGTGACTAGAGACCATTTTTTTGAGGATTTTGTAGAGTGTCTTGTTGAAAGCTTCTGCTAATCCATTTGCTGCCGGATTGTATGGAGTCAAAGGATAGCTTTGGATTTTGTATTTGTCGCAGAACCTGTAGAATCGATGATCCCGGAATTGTGGACCGTTATCATGGACGAAACTTTTGGGTATGCCGAAACGACAAATGATGTTGGTGTGTAGGAACTGAAGGACTGATGAGGTCTTCATTTCGTTGAACGCAAATGCTTCTGACCACTTAGAGAAATAATTCGTAGCGGCGAAGATGAAGCGATGACCTTTGCTCGAAGGGGGAGGAATAGGACCTATGATGTCCATACCCCAAGCTTCGAAAGGCCATGAAATCGCTGTAGGATGTAGCCATTCTGGAGGCATGTGAATGTAATCTCCATGAACTTGGCATTCTTGGCAGCGCTTAGCAAATTGCATTGCGTCAGCTACCATGGTAGGCCAGTAATAACCTAACCTTTTTATCTGATCATAGAGCTTGGGACCAGCCTGATGAGCTCTACAAAGACCAGCATGAACTTCTTTGAGTGTTTCTTCAGCCTCTTGTTGTGACAAGCAATGTAGAAGTACGCCGTTAAAGGAGTTCCTGTAAAGGATTTTTGAAGGAATATCCAAATGAAAGCTTGGGGTTCGCCTTTGGATGCTTACCTGTTCTTTTGGATCTTCAGGTAGGATTCCGAACATAATGTAATCAATGAACGGATCCCTCCAGTCGCCGATTAAAGTTTGAAGGATTGAAACCCGACTTCTAACCACTTGGTGGCATTCAGCAACTGCTTGGTGTGTGTTAAGAGGAGGAAGGATTCTTCTTTCGCACACTGTGATTTGCATGTATTCCCCTTCCTGGATTGCCATAGATGCGGCAAGTCTAGCCAGGGCATCTGCACTTATGTTTTCACCTCTACTAATGTGGGTGATGTGACAGATGTCAAACTTTTGCAGAAGCGATTGAGCTTTGTTGTAGTAATGCAGCAAATCTAGCTTCCTGACTTCAAATTTCTTATTCATCTGATTGACGATCAGTTGAGAGTCTCCAAAGACTTCCAGCATGGTGATACCGGATTCGATGGCGAGTTCCAATCCTAAGATCAGAGCTTGATATTCAGCTGCAATGTTTGTGCATGGTTCCAGTAGCGAGAAAGCGTGTGGAATCATGTATTTGTCGGGGCTAACAAAGAGGATGCCAACTCCCGAGATCAGCTGTCTTTTTTCATTTGTCCTGGTTGCACCGTCAAAGTACATGTCCCAGGAAGCATTTTATGAGAAAGTCTCCACATTATAGACTGGTTCGTCTGGGAGATCATCTCTGAATGGAGAATCTTTAGGCAATGGATGCTCTGCGAGGAAGTCCGCTAGAGCTTGCCCTTTGATTGCCTTTTGTGGTACATACCTAATATCAAATTGTGACAGAAGGATGGATCATTTTGCCAGTCGGGCATTAAGAGAACCTGCTTTTGTGACAAGGACCTTCAAGAGGTTGACCCCCGAGACCAGGTAGACTGTGTTGGAAAGCAAGTAGTGATGCAGCTTTTGTACGGCGAGCATCACTGCAAGACATTCTTTTTCGACTGGAGAGTAGCGACGCTCTGCATCTACTAGCATGCGGCTGAGGTAATATAGAGTAGCTTCTTTTCTTTCATCATTTTCTTGTTCAAGCAGAGCTCTTAGAGAGTGATCAAGGGCCCTTGTGTACAAGATGAATGGTTTTCCAGTGGTAGGAGCAGCTAACACTGGAGGTTTTGTCAGGTACGACTTGATATCTTAGAATGCAGCTTCACAGTCAGCATCACAGATAAAGTTTACTCCTTTTTTCATCAACTGGGAGAATGGACGGCATTTCCCCGAAAGATTGGAGATGAACCGTCTGATGTAGGCCAATCTCCTTTGAAGCCCTTTGAGTTCTCTCAAGGTTCTTGGAGAGGGCATTTCTAGAATGGCTTTGACTTTTATGGGGTCAAGCTCTATTCCAACTTTCCGAACTAAGAATCCGAGGAACTTACCCGACAAGACGCCGAAGAAGCATTTCAGAGGATTCATTCGCAGTTTGTGTTTGTGAAGCTGGAGGAAGACTTCTCGAAGGTCTTCGAGATGATCTTCTTTTCTTTTGCTTTTGACAGCGAGGTCATCAACGTAACACTCGACCATCTTGTGCTGCATATCTTGGAATATCTTCATCATAGCCCTCTGATATGTGGCACCAGCATTTTTCAGACCAAATGGCATGACAGTGTAGCAATACACGCCAAATGGGGTCCGAAAGGATGTATGTTTTTCATCCTCATGATGCGTCTTTTTCTGATTGTAGCCAGAGAAACCATCCATGAATGTCATTCGCTCGAATCCACAGGTATTATCAATCATTACCTCTGGTATGGGGAGCGAAAATTCATCTTTAGGGCATGCGCCACTCAGGTCTCTATAGTCAATACAGACCCTGATCTGCCCGTTTTTCTTTGTCACGGGGACAATGTTGGCCAACCATTCAGGATGTTGTTCCTCACGGGTGAAGCCGACGCTTTTGAGTTTTTGAACTTCTTATTCAATTTTGTCCATCACATCTGGATGGAATCTTCTTTGGCCTTACTTGACAGGCTTGATGTCTTCTTGAAGATTAAGTTTGTGGACCGCTATTTTGGGGTCTAAGCCAGGCATTTCAGCGTAAGACCATGCAAAGCAATCAACGAACTCACGAAGAAAGGCGATATACTCGGGTAACTCATCATCCTTTATATTCTTGCTTATGAATACAGGATGTGGGTTATCTGGTGTTCCCAAGTCTATTTTTTGAACAGGATCTTCTGTTGGAAGGTTTGAAGGTGGTTCCTCCATAATATTTTCGGAGGCTTCCAGCTCAACGAAACCTTCTGGGGTTTCAAGGGCATTTCCAGACCAAGGTTTTGTTCCTTTCCACGGGTCTTCTTGATCGGCAATTTTCCCAAGGCTTGCTATGAGATGATCCCAAGCGCATGCTGAAACCGGGTCGAAGTAGGCTACTTCTTTTGGAGATGAGGGTTCTTCTGGGTCAGAAGACCACATGTCTATGCCATCGGACAACTCCTCTTCATTCTCAGAGAAATCGTGCCAATTGGATGAGCTTCCTGGATCTTTGTCAGGTGACTCATCAAAGAGATATCCAGGGAGATCGATGTCTTCATGGACTTGAGATGTTGAGGCTTGGTCTCGGTATATTGACTTTTAAGCCTTTGTGTCAACTGTCTCAGGGGAGTGTCGGGATCATACCCTAACCCGTGTGAAGACTTTTCTACATAGCTGTAGAGTCTCCAATCTTCCAGCTGGCTTTTGGTCAAGACGGGCCCCAATGGCTTGAGAATACCGCATCCTTCTCCCAAACCGATTGGGTTTTGAGCGTCATAGCCCATTTTCTTCATAATAGCTTGTGCCACAGAACTATATAAGGATAGTTGAGGCATACCTTTATTTTGGAAAGGTTCAAGCATGGAGTTTGATGAAGAAGCATCTGATCTATGGAAGAAGATCGGCTTTTCCTTTGCTGAAGTTGCTGGAACAACGAAGGAAGCTGACGTAGGATCTTCTATGTCAGAAGTTGTCTCCATTGGAGTGAGAGCAGGCTAAACTTGCTGAGTGTTAGCTTGGCTTGACGATGTGTCGTCTTCTGGCTCTAAATCTGAATCCGTGTCTTGCATGATAGACACGAAAGAGACAACAAATTTGCCCCCAGACTTTTGCTTTGCCTTCTTCACTTTAGTTGTAATGACCAAAGGCTTTGAAGGTTTGAGGGAGATGATGAAGGGAGTTTGAATGCTCTCTTCGGATTTACCGGATGGTTTATTTTCTTCCGATGATTGTTGAGAAGCCTTGCCTTTATCTTTCTAGAGATTTTCGACAAAGGGTGCTGTGTGCTTCTCCTCTTCTTCTTTTTCACCTTCATACATTTGTGAGTCTGCAAAGTGGACTTCTTTACCTTTGAAGGGTTTTCTGTCCGTAAAGACTCGATGTATCATGCCGTCGTCGCCAACGAACTTGATGCATTGATGTAAAGTTGAAGGGACAACACCATTCTCGTGGATCCAAGGGCGTCCGAGAAGGATGTTGTAGCATGAATGGGTTTTTATTGCATACACTGTGACCTCAGAGATAAGATCACCAATCTGCAACTTGAACCTAATTTTGCCGATAGGCCTTTGAGTACTCCCATCGTATCCAAAGATAGATATAGATGTGTGGCTCAGCTTGCTGGGTGGGATGCCCAACTCTTCAAGAGCCGATGTGGAGATGAGGTTGAGTGCAGAACCTGGGTCGATCTGAACTCTGTGCATAGGCATTTCCTTGATGTACCCTGTGAAGTACAGGGGTCGGTTGTGCCTTGTTTCGCCAAGTAGGGGTCATCCTTTGTGAAGGCGATGGTTGCACTGGCTTTTTTAACCGAGAGGCATTCAATGCATGATCCCTCAGTTTTCTTCTTTTCTCCCTTTGAGGAAGCTTCTGAGTTTTTGACCCGGTAATCCATTTCAATTTGGAGGACTTGCGGGGCATGTTTGTCGACATCCTCATTCAGCTTTTGTAATTCTGAAATGAGATTATCACGAGTGTGTGGAGACATTTGCAACAAATCTAGGATGTGCAGACGTGCAGGTATGTGCTTGAAGTGTTCAATCAAGTCATACTTGAAAGCCTCCTTAGGGCCTGCATGTTCATCATTGTTGCCACTAGGGGCGCTTACAACATCTTTTCCCAAAGGATTTACATATGTAAAGGAAGATTGGTTGTAATTTTTGTGGTAGTCTCGGCCAGAGCGGGTGCCTCTACCAACTTCGAGAGCTTCTTGAGGAAGGTCTTCGTTTGGAAGATTGTCTTCAGGATCAAGAGGCTGTCGTTTTTCATTTGCTGAGGATGTATCTGCAGCAGAGTTGCCATCCTCAGTGATTGTATTGCATGGAGCATTTTCCGGGAACAAGTCTTGAACAGCATCCAGCAACCTTTCTTCTTCGTTGACCAATTCATCATCCCAAGCATCAATAGCTGGGAATTCTTCAGTCAGGAAGGGTGTGAACTTTGAAGTCACAATCTCTAGAGAAGAAACCTGAGAGGGTGTCATCTCAGTGAAAGTCACGTGAGATGAGGTGGCTCCAGAAGATACATTGCTAGGCGTCGCCGGAGTGTAAGTGCTCTCATCAGATGATGCTTCGGAAGAGCTACAATCCCTAATTATCACATTACAGGAAGCTCTGACAGGAGACGTTGTCTGATCGGAGTCAGACTCATCCTTGGATGTAAGAGGATCGTCTATCCAGCAATTTTCTCCATTTTCAGGAGTTAAGGGAGGATGTACCTGATGGTCTTCAGGGACTTCAGGCTCTGGATTGTGAGGAGGCTCGTTGACGCGGTCTTGCTCTTGTTCTAGAGCGAGACGCTGCAGGATCCTTGCATATTCTTCAAGATCAGGCATGGGAGCCAAATCTTCTTCTTCATCAACTCTTTATGGCTCAACATTGTTGATTTCCACTAGAGCAATGAGAGGTGATGGGTCAGCAGTATTTTCTTGTACAGCCTCTTGGTCTTCTTCATCATCAGACCAGGATCCTTGTGGCTGTAGGGGGTTATACCAGATTACTGGCATAAGATGAGTCTCAGGAACCCATTCTTCATCGGAGAGGTATTCTCCTGTTTCAAGGGACTCCTCCCACTCGTCTATGTAGTTGGATTCGAATCCATCATCGGTGTCGCTGGACTCGTATCCATCAATGGAGAATCCAACTACCGAATTGCAAGAGTATGATGCCGCCTACGTGGCTTCTTTGAATTGAGGTGGCATGAAATCACTAAGAGCGAATTTTCTTACCCCCTTTGAAGTCACTGGAAGGGATGTTTTTGTTGCCTCCATTGAAGCGATAGAGGAAGCCTCTGCCTTTTCTTTGACTTCTTGTTTTGGCTGGGTTTTCTCTTGCCGTTTGAACTTGAGGAGATATTTCCTAGTCTGCCTTCGCTGTTGAGCTGTAGGCTTTGTTTTCACAACCTCCTAATTTTCATCTTCCAGGAGATCGGGATGTACCTATATGGGTTGTCCGTCTGGTGTCGGGTAAGGAACCAGTTCATCGGACGCTTGGATTGAGTTTATCACCTTGAAGGTGTTAGGAATTTTGTGTATTGCAATTTGATGGATGCATATCATTTTAATCATCATTTGATTTCTCACACTTGCATTATTTTAGAAAACATTGAAATCTTATTTTATCCATGCATTGTGTTTAAAATATGGTAAAACTCATGTTTTATGCATGAATTGGTTTTAATTTTGGATGCAATTGATTTTGTAAAAGGAATTTCAAAATTCAAGCTTAGCCTAAGTTTTAAAGTCTCAAATGATTTGTGGCTTTTTATGATTCATGATTTTAAAAATACTTAGATTGATTTAAATCATGTTTCAAGCTTGATTTAATGGCCCCAACAAGTCCCACATCAAAAATCTTTGAAAATTGCAAAAGTATGCAAAATGGGAAAAGTGACCCAGGGCCCAGTGTACTCGGTCGACCGGGTACACATCTCGGTCGACCGCGTACACTGCGGGTCGACTGGGCAGAGAGCCGTTTGGCTCTCCAACGGTCATTTTTCTGACCGTTAAGGGTCGGTCGACCGGGCCTGTCATGGGGTCGACCGGGGACACGCAGAAACTCTGTTTTCTGTGTATAAAAAGGCTTCATTCCCTTTGGAAAAAAGTGGGAACTTTTGAGCAAACTTGGAGCCTTCTTGGAGGTGTTTGAAGAGAAGATAAAGGGGATGAACCAAGGGGATTAAGAAGGTCATTAAGGAAGCTAAAGCTTGGATCATGAAGTTAAATCTCCAAGTAAGCTTTGCTTAATTTAATCATATGTTTCATGCTTGGTTTTAAATCTTTGGTAAATGTTTTTAGCATGATAACTATGATGAAATGAATTCATTACTTCCATTCAATCTTTGATATTAAGTTGTAATGAATTCTTTTCTTTGATTCAAACTTAGTTTAGTTTTAAACTTTGTTAAACATGTTATGTTTAAAACTTTGATTTCTTTATAACATGTTTCATTAACTTGTTTGAATCATCTTTGTTGTTTTCATTCATTTGAATCTTAAGTCAAACCTTTGTTTTTGAAAACAACATAGCATAGCACATGCATCACTTGATTAGGCTTAAACTTTCAACTTGTGATCTTTTGATTTTCACATCATTAACAAGTTTGTAGTTGTTCAAGTGATTTGCATATAACTTCAATCAAATCTTTGTGTGCCTTAACTTTCAAATGCTTCTAGCATACATTGATTAAGCCTTCTTTTTAAACTTGATTGAAGTTTTCCACACACACATATCACAAGCATTCATCTTTGCATTTCATTGTGTTGTGTGAGTTAGATTTTCATTTTCTTATCCGCCTACTTAGAGGCAATTTTTATTGAGCTTAAATTGTAATCTCATAAGAGTGTTTTGTGAAGACACTTTCTTTGAGAGAAATATTTACTTGTAAGGTTATTGCTTAGCCATTTAAAAGCATTGTGTAAAGGTTGTTGTTTAGCCTAGAAAAACAACATTGTAAGGTTATTGCTTATCCTTGGAAAGCATAATTGTAGAGGTTATTGCTTAGCCTTTTGAAAAGCATAATAGTGGAAATCCGGTGGGGTGTGAGGAACACAAGCCGGTAGTGGATGTAGGCACGTTGGCCGAACCACTATAAATATTGTGTTGTGGGGCATGCTCTTGTGGTGATTGTATGTATTTAGCTTCCGCATTGTGCTTGTTATCATCACTAGTGACTAGTTAGTTTATAGAAAATTAAAATTGGTCATAGTTAGTCACTATTAGTAGCTCACCCTATTCACCCCCCCTCTAGGGTTAGGATCCTCAAGGACTTTCAATTGGTATCAGAGCCTCGTGCTCTAATATTAGGATCAAGTGTTTGGAACTCTTGATTAGGTGTAAAAACCTAGAGTCAAAACCCTAGTGTTTGTGCTTACATGAAAATCATAAAAATGGATTCCACTAGTTTAGACTTTGTAGATTCTTCTAGATCCCTTCTTCCATCTATTGGAGATTCAAACATCAAAATTAAAGAATCTCAACTTAAATTGAAAGAAGAAGAAATTAAAGAAAATGAAGATGATATTCAACAAGCTTATGAAGAATTATATGCTATATCCTTGAAGCTTGCCAAGAGTAATAAAAAATTAAGAGAAGAATCTAAAAGACTAAACAAAGAATTAGTCTCTTCTAAAGATGAACTTAGAGAAAAAGAGGAAGCTTTAAATTGTGTAGACTCTAAGTTCATGATCTCTTTGCATAACCTATCTAATATCCAAGATGAACTAAATGAAATCAAAATAGGTTATGACAATCTCAATAAGGAAAATTCTAAACTAAGAGATCAATTACAAAGGCAAGACAAAGACTTTAACAATCTTGAATCTAAGTCAAGTATCTCTATGGAAAACTTGTCAAATGCTCAAAATAATTTAAACACCTTAGAACTTGGATCTAATGTTGTTAATGAAATTAAATTTGAATTAAAACTTGCCAATGAAGAGCTAATCAAATTTAAGGGAATTGAACAAGAACTAACTAAAGTTAAAAATGAGAATTCAACCCTTAAAACCAAAGTCACTCAACTTGAAACATACAAACAAAAGTATGAGTGCAAATTTACCCAAAGTGAAGAAAGATTGGAAAAGTTATTTAAATTGGGTAAATCAAAAGGAGATAGGACGGGTCTTGGATTTGATAGGAATACCTCATATGACCCTAAATTCACCAACACTTTTGTGAAAGGTGAGTCCTCATTCTCTAGCACTCACACTTCTTTGCCCATGTCTAAATGTAATTATTGTGGCATTGAAGGACATTTTAGGTTTGAGTGCAAACAAAGAAGAAGCAATGTGTCTAAATCCATATTTGAACCAAAGAAAGGTAAATCAAATTCTATGATGGATAAGACACCAAAAACCAAGGAGAACTCCATGAAGCTTAAACAAGTAAAATCAATTAAGAAGGAGTCTCCTAAAATAGATTCTAAAAAGGTTAAACAAGTTAAATCAAGTTTAAAAAAATCTATAAATAAAAAGCTTCTCAACCTACCTCCCATATCTCAAATGAAAGAACTTTTGAATAAAGTTGCTAAGTTAAATTTAAAATTCAAAAGTCAATTAAAGGGAGGAGATAAGAAGAAAAGAAAAATGGTTCAAACCCCAAAGAAGCATACTCACCAAAAGACTAATCACCAATCTAAGCTAAACTTAGTTAAATCTATATCTCATGGTGATAAGTCTAAGTTAATAATTTATCAAGTTAAATCTCCTAGAGTTGGTGAGAAGTTTAAGTTAGACCTCAAAGTTCATCCATCCCAAGACCTTAGGTGGATTCCCAAAGTTAGACAAATAGACAAACCTTAGGGCCTTGGACCTCATTGACCAACCTAACCTTAATAGTTAAATCTTTTTGTTGGTCATGATTGCATTTGCATTTTATGTTCTTTCTTAGTTACATTTTTTAAAAATGCATTTGTTTCTTTATGATCATTTGATTTTGTCTTCATGTACTTCCCTAAGTCACATATCATGGTTTTCAAAATCATTTGATTGTATTTCTCACATGTTAGATTTGCTTTTTGCTCTCATATAGTTATATCTTTTGTAATGCATTTCTACATGATCAATTGATTATGATTCCAAAAGCTTTCATAGCTAGATCTCTCATAATCAATTGATGTTGCAAATTCATTTGTTTGTATGTCATAGTAAGATTATCTTGAAAAACAAATGATTTAAAACAATTTAGTTTTTCCATAAATTTCTGAGTTATATCTTTTGATATGGAAAATATGTTTTCTTCAATTTCATACTCATTTTGTCCATTGTTGGATTTTGTTTATGATTTGAAGATTGTTTGAATGGAATTGCTTTAAAACTTCATTAGTTATATTCTTCAAAGCATGTTCCATGTTGTCATTTCCTTTTGTATTTGATTATGCCATTTCGAATGGAAATGAATGTTGTTTTAAGCTATTTGCATCTTTGCTCTTTTAGTTACATTCTTTATGCAAATGTTCTATTTGTTCCATGTATGGTTGTGTTCTTTAATTATTTTTTTTTGTAACCATACTAGAACCCAAATCCATCCTTTATGCTCTCTAGTCATTTTTGTGAAATGGATGGTTATGATGTTTGATTCATGTGTATTTGTCATACTTATACATGTTTCAACCTCATAGTAGTGATTGATCATATGAACCTCTTTGAAATTCATTTCTTGAATTACATAGTTATATCTCTTGAATGATGGATTTCTTAGATGTTGTATTCATATGGTTGACACTTTGGAAATTGCATATTCTTATAAGTCATATATTTTCAAAATGCAATTTCTCATGTTCATCACTATGCTCAATAGTTATATCATTAAAGTGATGAATATTCATTTATGTTGCTTGTGGGAATTTTGTGTTTGTCACATGCTTGCTCTTAAACATGTTCCATATTCAATTGGTAATCAAATGATATCATTTTCAATTAGTATAACTTCCAATTGATGTTATATATTTGTGATAAACCTTGTGCACATTGGATTAAACTTGATAGTAATATGTCTTTGTTCCATGTCACATTCCATTAGCTTCATAAATGGTCATGTTTGCCACCTCTCTTGCTTATTTGGTTAAATCTCGTGACCACCATGTTTATGTGTTAATAATCTTGGTTGGTTAATGACTGAGGTAGGCATCATGGTTTGAAATTCATTTCACTCATCTTACACTTGATAGTCATATTTTATGATTGAGTGAAATGATTTCAAAATTTACATAGCATATGATTTTCATAGTTATATTATTTGATGCTATGTTTAGTAAACCCCTTATCATCATGGATAGCTCTAACTTGGATTAATCCTTCTAGTTACATTCCTTAAGTCCATTTTAGAGTGATTGAGCTAATAAGTCATACTCTTAAATCTCAATTGATATGGTTCTTATTTCAATTGGTATCCATGATAGATTAACCTTTTGACCTTGCTCTTCAACTTTCCTTAAGCTTATAGGTCAATTGGTTTCTCTCTAATTTGGTAATTTGATCATTGAGCCTTATAGTTAATCATTATCAATTGGTATCTAATTCTTCCCTTGAAGTTATCCCTCAATTGGTTAAACCATCTTCTTCTTGTATCTAATAGTTATATTCTTGTCAAAAGTATGACAAAAGAAGATTATGGATTGAGGGGGAGTAAACCTTCTAAGGAAGCATTAGAGATGATCAAATTCACCATTGCTATTCCCTTATAACTTACTCACATGCATAATAGCCTGTTAAGTATTTCATTTTCGATTTCATTTGTTAACAGGTGCTACTAAAGGTATTTTCCTTGTTTCATGTGTGTAGGTACCTTTCTTCAATTGCTACCTTTGCAATTTAATGGCAAAGGGGGAGAAAGGATTAAGGGGGAGAAAATGCTCTAGCTACCCAAAAAGGGAGAAAGATCAAAGGGGGAGAGAGCATTCAATGGCAAAGGGAGAGAAAGACCAAGGAGAGAGAGTGCTTGGTCTAAGGGGGAGAGAAGATAAAAGAAAGAAAGCTTGGAGCTAAGGACAAGAAGAATGAAGATCAAAAGAGCTAAAGCCCAAGCTAAGTGAAGGAGCATCCGAAGATTTCAAGCAGTGTCAAGCCAAGGAGCTAAAGACTTAGTGTGAGGTTTAGTGTTAAGTTAAGGTTTGCCATCAAATTGCAAAGGGGGAGATTGTTAGGAATTTTGTGTATTGCAATTTGATGGATGCATATCATTTTAATCATCATTTGATTTCTCACACTTGCATTATTTTAGAAAACATTGAAATCTTATTTTATCCATGCATTGTGTTTAAAATATGGTAAAACTCATGTTTTATGCATGAATTGGTTTTAATTTTGGATGCAATTGATTTTGTAAAAGGAATTTCAAAATTCAAGCTTAGCCTAAGTTTTAAAGTCTCAAATGATTTGTGGCTTTTTATGATTCATGATTTTAAAAATACTTAGATTGATTTAAATCATGTTTCAAGCTTGATTTAATGGCCCCAACAAGTCCCACATCAAAAATCTTTGAAAATTGCAAAAGTATGCAAAATGGGAAAAGTGACCCAGGGCCCAGTGTACTCGGTCGACCGGGTACACATCTCGGTCGACCGCGTACACTGCGGGTCGACTGGGCAGAGAGCCGTTTGGCTCTCCAACGGTCATTTTTCTGACCGTTAAGGGTCGGTCGACCGGGCCTGTCATGGGGTCGACCGGGGACACGCAGAAACTCTGTTTTCTGTGTATAAAAAGGCTTCATTCCCTTTGGAAAAAAGTGGGAACTTTTGAGCAAACTTGGAGCCTTCTTGGAGGTGTTTGAAGAGAAGATAAAGGGGATGAACCAAGGGGATTAAGAAGGTCATTAAGGAAGCTAAAGCTTGGATCATGAAGTTAAATCTCCAAGTAAGCTTTGCTTAATTTAATCATATGTTTCATGCTTGGTTTTAAATCTTTGGTAAATGTTTTTAGCATGATAACTATGATGAAATGAATTCATTACTTCCATTCAATCTTTGATATTAAGTTGTAATGAATTCTTTTCTTTGATTCAAACTTAGTTTAGTTTTAAACTTTGTTAAACATGTTATGTTTAAAACTTTGATTTCTTTATAACATGTTTCATTAACTTGTTTGAATCATCTTTGTTGTTTTCATTCATTTGAATCTTAAGTCAAACCTTTGTTTTTGAAAACAACATAGCATAGCACATGCATCACTTGATTAGGCTTAAACTTTCAACTTGTGATCTTTTGATTTTCACATCATTAACAAGTTTGTAGTTGTTCAAGTGATTTGCATATAACTTCAATCAAATCTTTGTGTGCCTTAACTTTCAAATGCTTCTAGCATACATTGATTAAGCCTTCTTTTTAAACTTGATTGAAGTTTTCCACACACACATATCACAAGCATTCATCTTTGCATTTCATTGTGTTGTGTGAGTTAGATTTTCATTTTCTTATCCGCCTACTTAGAGGCAATTTTTATTGAGCTTAAATTGTAATCTCATAAGAGTGTTTTGTGAAGACACTTTCTTTGAGAGAAATATTTACTTGTAAGGTTATTGCTTAGCCATTTAAAAGCATTGTGTAAAGGTTGTTGTTTAGCCTAGAAAAACAACATTGTAAGGTTATTGCTTATCCTTAGAAAGCATAATTGTAGAGGTTATTGCTTAGCCTTTTGAAAAGCATAATAGTGGAAATCCGGTGGGGTGTGAGGAACACAAGCCGGTAGTGGATGTAGGCACGTTGGCCGAACCACTATAAATATTGTGTTGTGGGGCATGCTCTTGTGGTGATTGTATGTATTTAGCTTCCGCATTGTGCTTGTTATCATCACTAGTGACTAGTTAGTTTATAGAAAATTAAAATTGGTCATAGTTAGTCACTATTAGTAGCTCACCCTATTCACCCCCCCTCTAGGGTTAGGATCCTCAAGGACTTTCAGAAGGAAGTAGTGATCTTCTTCTTCGGTGATTTTGATGTTTGTCCACATGTCACCATGTTGACGGAGGCAGACCCATAGTTTTTGTCAAAGGTGATGACTCCGTTTTTCCACATCTCGTTTATTTTCTCTCTCACAACGAAGCATTGATTGAGAGGATGCGAGAACATCTGATGGTATGGACAGTACCGAGGATCGTTGGTTTTGCCAACATCACCCGGTCTTTTTGGTTCAGGCAAGGTGAGCTTGCCATTCGCCACAAGAGCCCCGAAGATTTCATCAACATCTTGATCAAACGGGTATTTCTTCTCTACTCGTTGTTTGAAGGCATCAGAGAGTTCAGGTCTCTTACCAGCAGCTTTGTTTTTAGCTTTCTTTGGTAGCTGAGGAGCTGACTTGGTTTGCACATTGAGGACCTCTTTTTTCTTTGGTTTAGAGGTTGCAATGGCGGTTGGCTCTTTTCTTGATGATTTCTGACTGTTGAGGTCTTTAATCACCGTTTCAGCTTCCATGGAAGCTTCCAGGAGTTCTCCCAGGTTCTTTGATTTGTTGTCGATGATCATGGAGTGGATTCTGGCTCTCATGTTGTTTCGGCAGATGACGACTAGCGACGCTTGTGGCAGTACATCAGAGCATTTGTACGCCATTGCTTTCCACTTGTGAATGAAGTCATATGTTGACTCATTCTCCCCCTGTTTTAGGCTGCACAGCTGAGCCATAGTAGCGGGATGATCCTCACCTTTGAAGTGAGTCGGGAAGCGTGTCTCTAGCATGGCCCAGTTTAGGATGGAGTCCTCTGGCAGAGTGGTGTACCAATCGAAGGCCGTACCTTTTAGGGTACTTGCAAAGAGGCGGATCTTGAGTGCATCTTGATCCGCGATAGCTCCCGTCAAGATCTTGAAGTGGATGACGTGCTGTCTGGCTGATCCTTTCCCCGTATATGTTTGGAGAGTAGGATTGAATTTTGTGGGGAATGGGACCGAGTCCATCCATAAGAGATATGGTGGCTTGATCCCATGCTCCTTGAGTA
Source organism: Litsea cubeba (assembly GCA_012931725.1). Taxonomy (NCBI): domain Eukaryota; kingdom Viridiplantae; phylum Streptophyta; class Magnoliopsida; order Laurales; family Lauraceae; genus Litsea; species Litsea cubeba. Next base: position 45,730,591 of record CM022950.1, read on the forward strand.
TATCCTCTTCTTTTGCTTTTGCAAGGATACCATCTACGTCCTTTTTGGTAAGGGCCCGTGACTCATTTTCTTCTCCATTTACCTCATCGTCTTGATGATTCGGAGGAGGTTCATTGTTCGCCTGATTTTGGAAGGCGAGGAGAAGGTTTTCCATCAGAGTTTCAATCCTCTGTTGCCCTTGTTCCAACTGCTGGATCCGGGTGATCGCATCATCTTGAGGTGGATTGCGGGGTGGTGGCTCAGAATTTGTTGCCAGGACGTTCATCCTTCGTGATTCAAACGAAGAAACTGTCCTGGTGACTGAGCTGGGGCTCATTCTTTTTGTTGAAGAGCTTGAGGAAGGATCACTCTGCTGTCCTTTGCTTGAAGGAGCAGGGGATTCTTCTGATTGTCTTCTTGTCTTAGAGACGCTGCGGGTCACCGGACGTCGGACATGGGTTTTTGTTGCTGACTTTTGGCGTCTTCCGATTTTTCCAACCATATGGACGGCAGCAACTTGGTTGGTTCTTTCTTTTTCGATTCATTTGGGAGAGACTTGAAGTGTAGGAGACTGGATCCTTTGCTTCTCTAATCTCTTTTGTCGATACGACACACGACGGCGTATACGACGAGCAATTTGAGCTTCGGTCAGCTCTGGCTGGGCTTTGACAATGAAGGATGTGCTCCCTCGGGCGCAACAGCCGAGCCTGTCTTCTTTGTAGCTGGGCAAGGATAGGATGCAAACCTTGTCCTTCGCCTGTTGCAGCGAAGCTTTGAATTTTTCAAGTTCGGCCCCTTAGAGATGAAGGGTCGAACTGCAGGTTTGTAGGCCTTAGCAGATGTCTGCAGAGGCCTTGTGATGCATGACTTGATTTTGGGCTTGTAGGAACAAGCTGGTTCATGCTGGGTTGACTTGGGAGTCAGGTTGGAGATGGGTCTCTCCTCTTTCATGTAAGCAAGAGGGTAGAACTGGTTCTCCTTGAGTGGGGCCAGGAATGCTGGCTTGGTGGATGTTTGGGACCTTCTTTGTTTTGGTGAAGCTCTTGAGGACCAAGTCTTGGGATAGACCTGGTCGTTTGCTGGTCGAGGCTTCGTGGGGCTGCCACGGGCTTTGGGCCTTTTGGTGCTCGCCTTTGGTGTCACGGTAGTGACACGTTGAGAGGCGAGTTTCTGCTTCTTGGAAGGAGCAGTTTGTTCCTCAGGAAGTGGGAATGGTCCCAGCGTCCCAAAGACGATAGTCCGGGGAGTTGAGGTCGACCCGGAGTTCAGAGAGTTGCCGAGGGAGTTGACGCTTCGGCAGCTGATGGGGCGCTTGTAGGTGCGCGTTGTTTGCTTCTGTTGAAGCATAAGTTGGTGCTTGTTCTCGTCGAAGGTAATGGTTAGTGAAGCTGCTATTGTTAGTTTTCGAGAAGTTTCTGAAACAAGACCACATCCATTGGTAATCACAAGAATATAATGATCATAAATGTGAAGTTCTATGGTTTTGTCTTTTCAAATTGCTCGAGGGAGATGATCCAAGCAATATGAAGAAGGCAGAAAGCCATAGAGTATACAATTGTTCTGATCGCATGCATGGTAAGCCCAGAATGAGCATGCCAGTGACTGCTAGAAGCAATTGTGAACTTAAATTCGACTTATCGAGAAGCAGAGCTTACTCGAGGTAAGAAGAATATAAAGTTGGAGTTACAAATGTGCCGGTCGCGAATACAGTAGACCCTGAAAGGGCGTACTAGTACCGCTAGACACAAATGTTTGGAGACCGCATCCATGAGATGAGATTCCCTGTTTTGAAAGGTCAAGATTAGATTCATCAAAGAGAGCAGATGGTATTCTGATCCAAATACGGTCTCAGCGATTTCCGCGAGTGCTAGTATTCAGAAGGAAATGAACCATAATTTCTCGGATCTGAATCCAAAAATGACGAGTTTTTTTTTTTTTGAAAGGCCAAAATCGGGTTCATCAAAGAGAGCAAAAGGCACTCCAATCTGAACACGGGCTCAGCAATTTCCGCGACAGCAATTTCCGCGAGCGCCAGTGCTCAAAAAGGAGAAGACCAAGATTTCTCCAATTTAAACCCAAAATGACGGAAGTTTTTTTTTTTGAAGATTTTTTTAAAAAAATCTTTATTTATTTATTTATTTATTTTTATTTTTTTAAAGATTTTTCTTTTGAAAATTTTTATTTTTTATTTTTTATTTTAAAATTTTTATTTTTAAAAATTTTATTTTGAAAAAATTTTATTTAAAAGACGAGATAGTACACATAGGCCTCCTAACCCGGTCTTATGAAATCTCGATTGATAGAATTGCCCCCAGGTAAGGGTAGGATTACTTAATGAACCCGTTTGGAGGACCCTTGCCTAGAACAGTCAAGTTGTCTCCATACTCTGAACAAGGCTTTTCTTGAATCAACCATGATCAAAGAACGCAGTTGGTTTAACCTTAGTGGTCTATGTCTTTTTTGTTTTTTTATTTGTTTTTTTTTTAGATCTTTAATGAACTCATCGAAGAGAAACGATGGCCCAAACCTTAGTCGAACAGGCTTAACATTTTTGCAAGCACAATGAACGATAGAAAATGATCAAGGTTTCTCAATTTTGAATACAAACTGAAAAATCTGATTTTTTGTTTTTTTGTTTTTTTTTTCTAATGAACCCATCGAAGAGAAACGATGGCCCAAAACCTTAGTCGAACAGGCTCAACATTTCTGTAAGCACGATGAACAATAGGAAAGGATCAAGGCTTCTCAATTTCGAATCCAAAATGAAAAATCTGATTTTTTTTTGTTTTTTTTTTCTAATGAACTCATCGAAGATAAACGATGGCCTAAAACCTTAGTCGAACAGGCTCAACATTTCTGCAAGCACGATGAACGATAGGAAAGGATCAAGGTTCTCAATTTTGAATCCAAAATGAAAAATCTGATTTTTTGTTTTCTTTTTCTAATGAACTCATCGGAGAGAAACGATGGCCCAAAACCTTAGTCGAACAGGCTCAACATTTCTGCAAGCACGATGAACGATAGGAAAGGATCAAGGTTTCTCAATTTTGAATCGAAAATGAAAAATCTGATTTTTTTTGTTGAAAAGAGAAAGAGTGGAAATAAATTCAAAGCATTAGAAATTTCCAAAAAATCTCATCTCATTTTTTTTAGATGCGGAATCCAACATAAGCCACCAATTAGAAAGTAGCCAAGGAATCAAGAAAAGAAGTATAAGCATAGAGCAATAGATATGATATGCAAATATTTCATTTCTAGCATTGTGTTGTCAAATGAACGAGTCACACCGGGTGTGCCAGCTTGATGGACCAGCGCATTTTGCTGTCTCGGTTCTACCGAGGTCGGTGGACATGGGAGTCCGTTTGGGTCCGACCCTTTCGTAACCGGAGGGGGGCAGAGGCGTGCATCAATATTTCTTTTGTGTGGTGTGCCAAATTTTCTATTTTACTTGGAATTACAAGTGGTGATCCGGAGATCAACCTTCGCAAGTAAAAAGGAAATCAACTTCTTTCAAGTTTTCCATTGCACATATATTTAAGAAAAGAGACATTTTCTTGATTTGCCGTGAAAGGCGATTTTTTTTTTGCATTTATAGCCGATTTTTGGCGTTTATAGCCGATTTTGGCGTTTATAGCCGATTTACAATTCTTATTAATAATGAAAGACAAGAGTTGTGATTTTTGTCTCTTTAAAAAAATACAAACTACAATGAAAAGCAAGAAAAGGAGGATCTAACTTCTTAGGAGATTGTGGGGGACCCGTTCAGATTGACGGTCCCAAGCCATATGTGGACTTCGCCATCATCCATGCAGATGAGAACAGAGGATGCTATTGATTCACTTGGCTTGACTATAACCTCAGGTTTTTAGAGGACAAAGACCAAAAGGAGGTCCTATGTCCAATAAAAAACTAAGTAGACGGGCTGAGAAGCCATGTCTAAGCCATTGGAGGCAGAAGGAGAAGGCAAGGACCTTGGGGGGGGGGGGTACCCCCCAAGGGACTTTTGTCACCTTGTAGCGGTGGTCGGTGTAGAACTTCCGTAGAGTTTTCTCTCTTTATTTCTCTTAGATTTCTGATGCCTTTTTCTGTCTGAATTTTCGGATTTTCTGCAGTCTGTTGTGTGTTTTCTGTGTTGTCTTCTTCTTGGAGTGCTCTCCTATTTATAGGCTTTTTGGTAGCCATTTAGGAGGGTTTATGGGCTTTTATTGTCATTAAGCTGCATAATGGGAGGAGTTACATGATTTAATTCCTTTATTTTGTAACTCCTTTTTCTTGGCTTCTGATTGGCCGGAGGAGATTGAGGGCATTTAATCACCTTTAATCGCCATGATGGGAGGAGTTTCATGGTTTAAATGTCATGAATCTCTTGACTTGTAACTCCCGGATGCTTGCTTCTGATTGGGCCGTCCAAAGAAATGGATTAATGACTATAATAAAGCTAGTCAATTAATCGCATTAAGTGGTCACCGAGCAATTGAAGAGTCGCGAGCCGTGCCGCGTCTTTTAGGATTCTTCTGGCGATGATCAATGATGGATCTTCATGTATATCGGCATCAGATGACCATGCAACTTCAGGTATTGGTTGCCAACAGTGGGTCGGTGCCATCTGTCCTGTCGATTTCTCGATCGGTCGGGTAGAAAGCACACTTTTTTGGTTGACTGGTTGGTGATCATGTTGATTTCGATACTCTTGATGATTGATCCGTGTTTTTGACGGATGTCAGAGGATTTGGTGTCTCAAAAGTATGAATTTGGAAAAATCAAAGGAGTCGGACGCTTTGAATCGCGACGAAACGGCGGAAAACGGGGTTTCCGGGGCCCTCCCGACGATCCCGGGTCCCAGGGTCGCCGAGGTCTGCGACCCTGGGGGGGTTTTCCCCCCTTTTGTCCCATTTTGTATCCGTTTTTACTGTTTTTTTATTCTTTTTTATTCTGTATTTTTCCTTGATATTTTTGATCATATATTGGCCTGATTTCCCTGTAGAAAACCTGATGAGAATCCTTGCATTTTATTTTGCAAAGTTTCCAATTTTCTAAGAAAGCCGAAGACTTTATCGCACAGAGCTGCCGATTTTCCGTCAGAAATTGAAACTGGGCCAAACGATGTCGGAATGACCTGAAATTTGAGGTGAAGCCTCCTGAGCAATAAATAAGACAACCATAGGCTTTTTTTTTTATTTTTGAAGCCGTTTGGGGTCCTATCACCAGTAGACTTATTTTTGTCGCGATGAAGTTGTCGCGACTTGATGTGCGGTCAACCGATGTCCGATTGACTTGAAATTTGACAGGGAACCTATTGGAGTCATTTTAAGATGATCCACAGGCTCTGTCTTGGAAATCATGGTCCCGGGGAGCTTCACCGCCGAGAGGCCTGATTTGGCTTCCGAGCGTCAAAGTCTGGTCAAATGTTGTCGAAATGACCTGAATTTTGACGTGTAGCCCTTTGTAAGCATTTTGAAGCCATCCATGTGCTCTATCTGATGAGTGATGGCCTCGGTGGTTCTTGCCGTCGAGAGGCTTGATTTAGCTGTTCGAGGGTTGATGTAGGGTCAAACGTTGTCGGTTTGACTCGAAACTTGACGTGGAGCCTTTTGGATGTATTTTGAGACCATCCATCGGCTCTGATCGAAGATTTGGTGTCTCCTATGCTTTCGCCGCCGGGAGCTCCTTTTCTGCTGCCGGAGAAGTGAAGTTAGGCCAAATGATTTTGAAATGGCCCGAAACTTCTTGTGTACTCCTCTTTTGGCTGTCTTGAAGGATCTTGCAGTTTTTGTTTGATTCTGACAAGATTTGATTTTTTAGAAGTAGCATTGCCTATTTATGGCAGGTTGCGACTTCATGCAGTTTTCTGGCTCTTGAAGAAGCAAAGTGACATTTTTGGTGTCAACAGCCCATAGGAACTCATTTTCCTCATTACTTGGGAATCTTTAGCCTTTAATAAAATTTGAGTAGAAACGTGACTATAGGACACGAGTTCATTAGGAGAAGACCATCAAAGGTTGTACCATTTGCGCTCCTTGACGGAAATCGGTGCCTAGAATAGCCTTGTCCCTTAAGGGAGACAGTTCATCTGTTCTAGGAGTTTGGTATTTAAGCAGAACCTTTGCCACGCGCATCGTGATCCCACCAATCCCCTGGGGGCTTGCCTGGCCGACTACGGTTGATAGGACTGGATTGGAGGCCTTGGTGTACTCTTCACAATTAGGAGCTATCTAGTTTAATCTTAGGTAGCCTTAGTTAAGCATAGTTTGGTTTGTTTTTCAAAATCATTTTGTTTTGCTTGCTTATGTTTAAGCATTAATCCTCGTTCATCATCACTTGAGCGGACCATCACTTTCGGAGTTGAGCGGTAGTTTATGCACAATTGGTTACGTGTGCAGGGTCGTTTAGAGAGCTTCAATTTATTCGATATCCTTGTTAAGAATTTCGCAGACCCCATTGCCATTGAGGAAATGGCTGATGGAAATCCACACCCCCAACCCATGACTCTTAGGGAGTACATGTACCTAACCCGATCTACCCAGCCCTCATGCATCGTCAAACCCACCACAAATGCCTCATTTGAGCTGAAATCCGGCTTAATCCAAATGTTACCAATTTTTCGAGGGGTGGAAAATGAGAACCCATATCAGCATATGAGAGAGTTTGAGGAAATCTGTGGGACTATGAAGTATAACCATATGTCTAAAGAAGCCCTCAAGCTTAGGTTGTTCCCATTCTCGTTGAAAGAGAAGGCAAAAGCATGGCTTTACGCCATACAGGCTAATTCCATAAACACATGAGAGGGACTAGTCGAGGCCTTTTATAAAAAGTTTTATTCAAACAAAAAACGGCATTCATTAGACATACCCTGAACAGCTTCCACCAACTAGAGGGAGAAACCATGTATGAATACATGGAAAGGTTCAAAGACTTACTGTTACAATGCCCGCATCACGGATTTGAAAAGATCCGGCTAGTCTTAATGAAGGACTGGACTATCCCACCAAGACCATGGTGGAGTCTTTCTGCAATGGAGTTTTCACTCAAAAGACAGCTGACCAAGCTTGGACATACCTTGAGGAGGTCACTGAGAACACTCTCCAATGGGAACCTATCAGAGAGGATCCTAAAAGACCCATTGTTGCAGAAAAAAGGGGCATGCATAGAGTGGAACCCAAATTCGAGGCCGAGGCCAAGTTGGCCACGCTAACAAGGAGATTAGAAGCCCTTGAAATGAACCAGACCTATCAGCAGACCATCCTAAAGACATTCGAATCATTAAAGATGAGCCAAGCAGTTAGTGACCCTATTGCCCCACCCTGTACCAATTGTGGAGATTTTACCCATCCTGGATCCCAATGTAGAGCATTCTTTGGTCAAAGTCAGAGTATGAGTATGAAGGAGGTGAGTGCACTTTACCAAAACACCAGATATGAGCGGCCGAGGTATGATCCATATTCGAATACATACAATCCTGGTTGGAAGGATAATCCTAATTTTTCATGGACCAAATGACAACACCAAGGAAACCCTTCTCAGCCAATAGCCCAGCATATACCACCTCCTAGATACCAAAAGCCTCAAGTACCCCAAGTGTCACAGGGACCACCCATGGTCCAAGGTTATCACAATCTAAATCCCCAGAATCAGCAGATAAGTTCTCTAGAGGACATAATGAAAATGTTGGCCCAAAATACCCTCCAATTCTAGTAAAGCACTACTCAGAATTTAAATGCCAATACCCAGTCCATTGCCAAGCTGGAATACAATGTCAGCCAGCTGGCCAGATCAATAGCTCAAAGAGACAAGGGTACCTTTCCAAGTCAGCTCGAAGCCAACCCCGAAGGCCAAACTTCAACGGGCCAATTTGTTGTCCATGATGACAAAGGCAAAGTCCATGAGTAGGTCAATGCAGTGCATGCAGTTACCACCCGTAGAATGGCCTCAAGGGAGGCTGACACACCAAAAGAGGACCCTAGGCAATCTGAACGGACCTAAGTGAGAAGGGAGCATGTAGGTTTGGAAGAATAACCCGAGGAACCAAAGAAGGACCTAGAACCTATTGTGGAACCTGAAAAACCAGTAGGATTTGCCTCACCAAGTGAGCCCCCTCCTAGATACTTTGCTCCCAAGGCCCCATACCCTCAGAGGCTTGGTCAAATGAAAAATAATATCCAGTTGGATAAGATCCTTGATGTGTTCAAGCAAGTGAGAATTAACATCCCACTGTTAGAAGCCATCAAACAGATCCCGACTTATGCCAAAGTCCTCAAAGATTTATGCACATTCAAGAGAACAACCAATGTACCCCAAAAGGCCTTTCTAGCCCAGCAATGCAATTCCATCATTACCACTTCGACCCCAATCAAATACAAGGACCCTGGGTGTCCTACAATTTCTTGTCAAATAGGGGATCATCACATAGAACAGACTTTGCTGGACTTAGGTGCAAGTGTTAACCTACTCCTCCCGTATTCAATATACGAGGAGTTAGGTTTGGGGGAGTTGAAACCGATAAAGGTGACCTTACAACTAGCTGATGCTTCAGTTAGGTACCCTAAAGGTATTGTTGAGGATGTTTTGATCAAGGTAGGTGAGTTTGTTTTTCCGGTGGATTTTTTAGTCCTTGATACTCGACCACCAATCAAAAATGTCATGAAGATCCCGGTAATTTTAGGGAGACCATTCCTTGCCACTTCCAATGCCCTGAATAATTGTCGAAATGGTGTGATGCACCTATCATTTGGGAATATGACAGTCCAGATAAACATTTTCAACATTGACAAGCAACCCAGAGATAAGAGTGATTATGAAATTTGTGAGGTGAGTTACCTAAAGGAGCTTATTGAGAGTGTAGGATCACTGTTAGTTTGTGAGGACCCACTAGAGGCCTGTCTTGCACATTTTGGAGGTAACATTGATGTTGAGAATAACATTAAAGAAGTAAATGTGTTACTGGATTCTGCCCCTGCGTTTGAGAGGAGTCAATGGCAACCCAAGCCAGAGATCTTGACTCCATCGGCTGCCTCACCTGTTCCATCAATAGAAGAACCGCCGAAGCTCGACCTAAAACCACTACCTGACACCCTCAAGTATGTGTTTTTGGGCCCAGATGAGACTCTCCCCGTCATTATAGCCTCGGACTTGCAAAAAGTTCAGGAACAACAATTGATTGAGATCCTGAAGGATCACAAAGAGGCTATAAGCTGGACAATTGCTGATATAAAAGGAATAAGCCCATCTATGGTTCAACATTGGTTCCATTTGGAAGAAAATGCAAAAACTTCTAGAGAACCACAGAGGCGTCTTAATCCATCAATGAAGGATGTTGTAAGAATGGAGGTTCTGAAACTACTAGATTCAGGCATCATTTACCCAATTTCAGACAGCTCATGGGTGAGCCCAGTCCATGTTGTGCCAAAAAAAGTCCGGGATAACTGTTGTGAAGAATGAGGGGAACGAGTTAGTGCCCACAAGGACCCATATGGGCTGGCGAGTGTGCATTGACTATAGAAAGTTAAACTCGGCCACCCGTAAAGACCATTTTCCCCTCCCATTTATAGACCAGATGCTTGAGAGACTAGCCAGTCATGCCTTTTTATTATTTCCTTGACGGATACTCCGGCTATAATCAGATACCCATAGCACATGAGGACCAGGGCAAGATAACTTTTACATGTCCTTTCGGTACATTCGGCTACAGGCGCATGCCTTTTGGGCTATGCAATGCACCTGCGACATTTCAACGGTGTATGATGAGCATATTTTCGGACATGGTCGAGCGATTCTTAGAGGTGTTTATGGACGATTTTTTGATCGATGGGAGTAGTTTTGAAGAATGTTTGCATCACCTGAACCTTGTTTTAGTGAGATGTCAAGAGAAGAATCTTGTTTTGAATTGAGAGAAATGACATTTCATGGTGAAAAGAGGAATTGTCCTGGGCCATGTTGTTTCTGAGAATGGCATCGAGGTCGACAAGGCCAAAATTGATCTCATTTTCAACCTGCCACTGCCAAAAATGGTGAAGAACATCAGATCTTTCTTGGGCCATGCAAGTTTTTATAGACGGTTCATTAAGAATTTTAGCAAGATAGCTGCACCCTTGTGCAATCTGTTATCTAAGGATGCGCCTTTTGTCTTCAATGAACCTTGCCTACAAGCATTTGAATAATTGAAAAAGGAGTTGACATCTACTCCGATAATAAAGCCACCTGATTGGACAATTCCCTTCAAACTCATGTGTGACGCTTCTGACCATGCTCTTGGGGCGGTGTTAGGACAGAGAGTAAATAAATCGCCCCATGTCATATATTATGCCAGTAGGACCTTGAATGACACTCAGCTGAATTACACAACCACAGAGAAAGAGCTGTTAACTGTCATCTTTGCCTTGGAGAAGTTTAGACCCTACCTGATTGGGTCTAAGGTCATAGTTTACACCGATCATTCAGCCCTTAGGTACCCGTTGATGAAAAAAGATGCGAAAGCCGTCTGATTAGGTGGATTCTGTTGCTATAAGAGTTTGACCTTGAGATTCGGGATAAGAAAGGTTCTGAAAATGTTGTAGCTGATCATCTCTCCCGATTACCTACTGACCCCGAGCATGAGAGCATCCCATTGAGTGAGAGTTTCCTGGATGAATGGTTGCTGAGTGTCTCCCATTTTCCTTGGTTTGTGGATATCATTAACTACCTGGTCACTGGATAGATGCCCGATCACTGAGTGTCTCCCATTCCCTTCTTTGATGACCCATATCTATTCAAGTATTGTTCAGACCAGATCATTAGGAGATGCATTCCGGAAGAGGACTTTTTAAGTGTGATATCCTTTTGCCATGACCATGCATGTGGTGGGCATTTTAGTTCTAGGAAGACCGCTGCGAAGGTGTTGCAGTGCAGATTTTACTGGCCCACTCTTTTCAAGGATTGTCACACGTTTTGTTTGCACTGTGAGCGTTGCCAGAAATTAGGCAAAATTACGTGGAGGAACATGATGCCTTTAAATCCGATGCTTATTGTGGAAATTCTTGATGTTTGGGGCATAGACTTCATGGGGCCATTTTCGAGTTCCTTTGGCAACTTATACATTTTGCTTGCTGTAGATTATGTCTTCAAATGGATAGAGGCGATTCCAACTAGAACGAATGATCATCACGTGGTTATCAAATTTTTAAAAGAAAACATCTTTTATAGATTTGGTACCCCTAGGGCGATTATCAGTGATGGTGGGAGTCATTTTTGTAATAGCACATTCGAGAATCTGATGAAAAAATATTCTATCATTCATAAGGTTGCTACTCCATATCATCCACAGCCTAGTGGACAGGTGGAATTGTCCAATAGGCAAATAAAGCAAATCTTGGAAAAGACAGTCAGTCCTACCCGAAAAGACCGGTCTTCAAGATTGACAGATGCTTCATGGGCTTATCGGACTGCCTATAAGACCCCGATCGGAATGTCTCCATATCGAATGGTCTTTGGGAAAGCATGTCATATGCCGGTAGAATTGGAGCATAGTGCTTACTGGGCCATCAAAATATTCAATTTTGATTTAGCTAAAGCCGGTAACCTACGCAAGTTGCATCTCAATGAGCTGGAGGAACTTAGAAATGACGCCTATGAGAATGCCAAGATTTATAAGGATCAGATGAAGAAAAACCACGATTAATCTATTTTGAGGAAATCCTTTGAACCAGGTGTGAAAGTTCTTCTGTATAATTCTCGCCTGCATCTATTTTCAGGAAAACTGAGATCCCGTTGGACTGGACCCTTCATCGTGCGCACTGTCTATTTTTATGGGGCAGTTGAGATTGAGAACCCCAAGAATGGAGATGTTTTAAAAGTCAATGGCCAGAGGGTGAAACCTTTTCTGGAGCTTAAGGACAAGGATGTCGAAGTGACCCTTCTTTAGGACCCTGTGTATGTTACATAAGTAACTTTTAGGGTCACGTCAGGCTGACAATGTGAAACTTAGCGCTGGTTGGTAGGCAACCCAATATTCATTTTTGGCATCAACCCATGGTAGGGCGTGCCAATTTTTTTTCCTTGTCATTTCACATTTCGCATTGCATATCATTGAGGACAATCTTTGGTTTAGGTTTGGGGGTGTGGCACTGCATTCCACACATATATTTGCCTGTAAATATTTAGATTTTAAAAAAAATCAAAAAATTTTTTCCTAAAAAAAAATCCAAAATTTTCCATGGGATTTTAGCTTGTTAATAAGTTTCGATATCTTAGTTTAGTATACTATCCAAATCCTAAATTGAGTGTCACAAAATCAAGTCTTGGAAAAATTCTTGGACATTTGGCCACATGAAGTGTAGTCTAAGTGAAGAGTGGGCACATCTGAGTGACCCTGACAATTCATTAGTGGAGACTAAACCAATTGAGTGTACAGCCTTTCTAGTCCTCCAGGGTAAGGACTCTTTTGTGCTAATTTCGAGTAGAATGAAGAGCTACTCAAACTCGTAGTTTTTGGCACATTTCTTTTATCTCATTAGTGCCTATTTCTTTCCAACCATTGAGGGTGTCATCAAAATTGTGAACTAACCTTGACTTGTAGCTTGTGAGCACCTTTTTAGACCTGGTGAAGTGATGAAAGGTAATCTAAAATTAAAACCCCATGGCCATTAAAAACCTACCCATAAAAATATTTCCATAGTAACCCTTTTTGAACCTTTATCCTTTATGCATTTTTCTTTAAAAATTCCCAAAGCCTCTTCACCCAAATAAAAAGCCTTTAACCCATTGTTTTTGAGAAGTGTAAGGAAAAGATAAAGAAAGATGGAAGTGTGCATTGTTGATACTTCACATGATCTCTCCAAGGAAAAAGTCTTCTCAAAAAAAAAAAGAAAGAAAAGAGAAAAAAAAAGAAAAAGAAAGGAAAGTTGAAATTCATGGGAAGACGAGAAAACAAAGAACTATAAAAAAAAAAAAAGGAAAAAAAAATGGTGAAGACGAATCAAAGAAAAATCCTTCAAAGAAAACTTAAGACCTTACCTTCTCAGAAACCCTAAAACCTCATTTTCCATATTTTTACCAAACCCTTTCCCCTAACCCCATTACAACCAATAAAAAACCTATTGGATTTCAGGAAAAGTTAGGATGTTCAACAAGTGAGAAGTTGAGTGAGCATTTTCACCCCCAGTTAAATGGTTGTTCTTTCCATGAGATAAACTCTCTAAAAATTCTTTGTTCTCAAAAGATATGTTAGTCCTTTTGCCTTGCCAATACTCACATATAGAGTGATAAGTTAGAAAATCTAAGTGATTTTATTTCCGAGAGTATGACTGTGAGGCTGAAGTCAAAACGAATGGATTTAGAAGGTGATCAAAGTTGTATTTTCTCAAAACCCAAAACCGCACAAGTGTTGGCTAAACCCACTCAAATACACTTCGGGACTTGAGCATCATTAAAAGATTTTTTTAACAATTAGATAGTGTTCTAAACTTGCACTCATTTTTATTAGCTTGTTAAAAATCCGAGGATATAAATAAAAAGAAATTTGTAGGATTTATTTGCTGAAAACCCTCACGAGATAAAACTCATCCACTAAGGGAAACTTAGGGGTTTAAATGGCTTGTTGCACGAGTTAAGTGCAGCCGCAATTCTTGTGAAAGTGAGTTAGGATTTTTTTATCATTTTCTGCATATAATTAGTTTTCTTTTATTTTTGCTCGGGACTAGCAAAATGCAGGTTTGGGGGTGTGATGAGTTCACAAAAGATACACTTTCATAGCATTATTTTATGAGTTTCCAAAGATAAAAGAACTCAAAATACTATTTTTAGCATAAAAATCATAAATTTTCTCCCCATCATGCTTTGCTCATATCTTTCCATTATAGATGGTCATTTGTATGCATTTATATGAATTCCAATGGCCTCCATACAAAATATGTTCAAAAATACTCTCAATTATGTTGATTTCTCTTTGTAGGTGTTAATTGAAGATTAAAGTTGAGATTCAAGAGTTAAAGAGAGTAAGGATAAGTTTGGAAGACAATTGGATGAAGAAATGACAAAGTTATGCCAACAATAAGAAAAAAAATAAAAGACTTGGGTTGGTATTTTGACCATATCTTTTTACTCGGGTGTCCGATTGAGGTGATCTCAGAAGCTTTGGAAAGCTTGTTCTAAGATTTACAAATCATATTTCACGATATTTTTCTCAATTCGGACGTTTCAGGAGTCAGAATCGTACATCAATCTGGGAACTGTTTTCTAACTCGGGAATGACATTCATATGTTCATATTTCTATTCTTGTGAAGTCCGACATCGAAAAGAAATCGAAAGAGAGCAAGGCAAATATTTCTATATAAGGAAGGGAGTTCTAGGCATCAAACACACAAGCAAGGAGAGCCTCCTCCTCTTTACTTAAGCTATTCATGTAATTGAGAGCAATTGTAGAGAAAGTGAGGAAAGCCTTGTAAAAATTAAAGACTTGGAATGGAATTAAAAGCTTTATCTTCTCCAATGGGTGGCTAATCTATTTGATTGGATCTTCTAGGTGAAGCTAAGTTGATCCTATTCCTTTTGCTTATGCTCTTTATTTTAATTCCCTTGTTTATGTTCTTAATATGTTAGAGTAGATTTTTCTTCATTGCATTGTGCAACCTTCCATGCTTAGTTTCTATATTAGCATTCTTTTTACTATCTATGCTTAGGTTTGATAAATCATGCTTATGAGTTAATATCTTTTGATGGTTTTTGCTTACTTTTGATAGATAGTCATTAGGAATCTTTTCTTTTATAAAGGGAAGAAAATCTTAGCTATTAGATTGCTACTTTCTATCTTAGAGCTTTAAAGTTATATTTTTCAAATCTAAGCATTGATTTGTAATTAGATTTGAGTATTCTTTTTTGGGAAAAGAGAAGAGCATTAGTATTGGATTAGTGTCACTCAATGGGTTCTAGATGATTCAATCATCCATTAGTATTGCTTGTTTCTTGTTTTACTTACTTTAGTTTGATTATACTCACTTTCTCACACACTTATTCACTTGTTTTGATTCTTACACTCCATTTCTCTATTCACACCATCAATTCCACATTTGATTTTACACCACTTTAGCATATTTATTTATCTCCATCCACTCATTTTCTATCTTTCACTTGTTATTTTCACACACTTATTCATTTGATCTATCTAACATTTCTTCGTTGTTCTTGTACTAACCTTGTTTTTTTTTTTTTTGTCATTAACTTTGTTACTAACTTGTTACTTAGCTTGTTCTCACTTGAGTTTTTCTATTTTTACTAACATCTCTTTGTTATCTAGTTCTTGTTTTCTTTTAGTTTGCATTTTCCTTATTACTATTTTGTTTTTTGTTTCCATTGTTTTTGTTATTTTCATTTGCATTTGTTAGCTATATTTGAGTTGATACTCATTTTCATTGATCATTGTTAGTTTCCTTGTAACGATCCTCGTGACAACGATATTCGGACTTTCATAGTCTCTATTACTTGAGACAACCGTATAATTGTGGAATACTCATCAAGTGTTCAAGATTCTCAGGGCAGCTCTTCCATAGGCCCCCGATTGGTATGATGCTTGACAACTTAAAGATTATATTATAACTTAATCTAGAGCAAAATAATTGACTAATTCATACATTATGTTGTTAATGAATAGCGCATCGTGAATGCTCAAAGTAGAATTCAACCAATTCTAAGGAGGGGGCATAGTCTGAGTGTCCGAGATCCTGATGCATTGTACATGTCCCTAGAGGATGTGATCAACAGGCTGCTAGATGGAGCTGATCCGGCAGATCTTCATCAAAGACCGCAACGCAGCGAGACATGTACTCATAGTCGCAGAGGGAGACGTGGGGTGTAGCTGTTTGATGTGGCTTTGTCTTTTGTAGAAGAAATGAAATATGTAACCTGGAGAATTATGTTTTAACCAATGATTTTTGGGGAACATGGATTGTAAGAATTCATTTTTTGCAACAGTATATGAATTCATTTTGTGCAACTCATTATGTTGTCTTACCTTTATACTTACATGCAAATGGATGGCTTTGAGCTTGAATTGTGTATTTATTCTCCCTGTAAATGAGTGCCTTTCTAGGAATTCTGCAGCTGGATGATTATGCATACCACATACTGCATGCAACATCCATTCATCATTTGAGCCCACCACTTTACCTTGTAACGTGAATGGACATCCACATTTCTTCGAACCAGTCAGCTTCAATTTCTTCCCTACACTCCCATCTTTAGTTACTCTAGTGTCTCTATAAGAGCCACTCCTCTCACATGCAAGGGTCAGTCTTGGTTTTTATTTCTGTTTTTAGGCGCTGCTTATGTCTTAATCACACAATGAAACCGTTTCTCCTCCCAACATCACGAGCCCATTTAATTAGTGCTTCTCGGCTAGTGAATATCTGCACATAACCAAACAAAATTAGATTGAACCAAGTGACAACATCAATTTAAAAATCGAATTATTCATTCACATTTATTACCTCTTGGGTGATAAACTCATTGCTATAGTCCACCACACACTCCGAGCCAACCTTGCTGCATTCAGTAGGCGCATTCCACTGCTATGGAACCAATTTTGTTGGAGTCTGTAAATGATACAACTGCACGGCTATGAATTTCCGAACATAATCAAATTGTTCGGTCATGATTGGCCGAATTGAATCCTTTTGTTCGGTCATTAATGGCCGAATTCAATCCTCCTGTTCGGTCATGAATGGCTGAATTAAATGATTCTGTTGGTCCTTAAGCGTCGTTCAATGATCGAATGTTCGATACTATATATGATGCTGCCCAAAGTAAAACGGAATGGATATTCAGGGCCGAACGGTTCGTCTCAGACTAAAAAAAATAAATCGCAATGAATATGCTTACCTCGTCATTGCTAGACTAATCGGGAACCATGCTTTGCTTGTCCTTTGGCTCGTCCATTGCTTAAGAAAGCTAGTTCAATCGGTAAAAACTTGGAATGAAATCAAGATAAATGAGATGAAGTAAAATAGAGGCAGCAGTGATTTAAACCGTGAGATGTTCGATGAAAGAGAGGGGATCGCAATGGGAGTGAGAATGAGAAGGAAATGCAGCTTTCGTTTTGAAAATAGATTAGTGAGACTGAGATAGAACGAAAGCCAGGTTGCCGTCATTTGAGGGAGAGAGGGAAAGAATATTATCAAAGTGATGGAGGGAAGAAGTTGGAGTGTAGAAAGCAGAATCAATTTACAAGTGGAGTCCTTTTTGGTAAATATACAAGTGGGTATTTTAGTCTCCATTTGTTGCAGTGTGTGTTGAGTTAATTTCAGTGTGCAAGTAGCAGCTCTCAAAAAAGAATAACATATCCATTTGGACAATAATGGTACTTATAATTACTTCAAAGCCCACAAAGACTAAACCTAGCCGGCCCAAAAGCAAATAGACTCAGCCTAACTAGGGACTAAGCCAACCGAGGTATGGGCCGGTAAATACCAAATTAGTGAAAGGGCTCCTCATTGTGGCCTTAAACCTTCAACCCCATGCAGACCAATTACGATCCAAGTTTATTAAACTACTGTTGTTACAAATGGGATGTCTAATCAATACCTACTTCCTTCTCAACTAACGATTGTATGTAAAAGGAGTCAAAGAATGGTTTGTTTTCATAGGATTTTCAACACTTTTTTCTACATTGGGAATGCATGATTTTGAAAACAAAATCTCCAAGAAGTAATCCTTGTAGATGATAGCTTCAAACGTCTACATACCCTTGCTTGTGACCATCCCAAGTTATTGTTGCTATTGTGTTGGTTGAAATGAAGAGCTGTGGGGAAAAATATTGTAGACAGAATTGTTTCCATGCATTTGATTTGAGTACAAAAACTAACGAATTGTTTGGGCTTAACCTTGTTTCTTTATTGACCCAATTTTGTTCAAAGTAATGAAATTTCATGGATAGGAATGGAAGCTGCAGCAGTTTTTAAGTCAAATTAACTATGATGAGGTTTAATGATAGGTTCTTTCTCATTCATCTTATTGAGCTGTGGGGCTATCAGTGTCATCACGTTTGTTGTCTTGCTGCTCTAACATGTGTTATCAATGTGGTATAGAATGCTCTGCTTTCTAAACTTGAACTTATACGAAAAATTGTGAAAGAAGTTTCTAGATTAAATCACAATTGCAATTGTTCACTCAATAATTAGAAATATGATTAACAAATGGTGGGGTAACAAAAAGAAAAGCCAAATTATTTGCCTAAAATTCAGGTTATAGTCACATAATGGTTAGAAGCCAATTGCATATAAGAAATCTGCAATACATCTGAATTGTTAACTTCAGGCCAATATTAGATATCTATGAGAATCGACTTGAAAGCCCTAACAATCATGCGGAAAGGGTGACAATAAGTTTACCCTAAAATCTAATTTATTTCTATCGCGACCCCGGACCGGAACCCCGACCTAATTTCAGTATTTTCAGGGCATGACTAGTCATATAACATAAAGTTTGAAGTGCATAAGTAAATTCGGGTAAAATCAAGTATAATGGATTTCTATAAATTTCCGGGCCAAGCGTTGAGGGTCTAAGATTTAAATCGGTGTGAATAGGGTCCCGTATGTTGGATTTGATATTAACTTGGTACTTTATGATAATTAAAGACATTTCGGGTGCCTATGCATGTTGACAAGTCCGAAAACCCTTAATGAATCTCGGTGATGGGGTTTCTTCCTCAACCGGGCTCCATACAACACCTCTTAGGTCTCTCTATTGCATCGGGGCTCCAAACAATACCTCCCCAAGCCTTAGAATAACTTTTCAAGTCCTCAAGCATTGACCCAGGCTTGACAGGCTGTGGGCTCGAGCGGACTGGAAGTGCGCTCGAGCCAAGAGCTCTCTATGAGGGGTTCGCTCGAGTGATCACAAGCTCGCTTGAGCGAACCCAGGACCGCCCGGGCGAACTGCTCTCTGTGAGGGGTTCGCTCGAGCGAAGTGTCTAGCTTGCTCAAGCGAACTGTCTCAAAATCTGATTCTGAAGTGCAGTTTGACTCTTCTTCCTTCTTCTCTTTTCATACATCTTTGAGCACCCTTTCTACACATAAATGAGGGTCTCAAAATCCCCTCTAAATCACATTCAATCCTCCATCCAACCTCATCCATTCTTCTGTCAAAACATCCCTAAAAACACATCCACCATTCTATCTCATTCATCTCCATTTCATCATTAGGAACAATCCATCATAAGTGAAGATCAATAGGTACATAAGCCATGATATAAACAAGAGAGAGAGAAATCAATCAATATGCCTTTTTCAAAGAAAGAGAAACCATAGTAAGAGAGAGATATGAAAACACATATGAAATCATCAAAACAATAATGTAAATCATATTTTTCCATAAACATATTAACATTCAACACTAATCCAATCATCCACTTGCCTTAGGTCCAAGCTAAGCAAATCAAGCCTCCAATCACCCTCCAAGCCAATTAGCACCAAACTACACAAAACCCCCAAATAGAACCCATTTAGAAACCCTAGATGGTCAAAACCATGAATGAGGAAGAGAGAGCTTGTGACAAGAGAGAGGAAGACTATCTAGGGTTAGAAAAACCCAAATCTAGGAGATGAGGGTGAGGGCTTACTTGAAAGGTCTTCAAATGATTCAATATAGCTCAATGGAAGCTTCAATATCCATGGATTCCTCTTCTAATGGTGTCCAAGGAAAGCTCTCAAGGAGATGAGGAAGAAGATGATGCCCATTTCAAAGTGTGGCAAGAGTTGGAGTGGATTGGAGATGAAAAAGCAAGAAGAAGAAGAAGCCCTAGCTTATTCTTCCCCAAATCACAAGAGCAAGAAAGAGAATGAGGGAAATGAGCTCCCTTATATACTAAGTGGAGGTGGGTCCCACAACTTAAAAAGATTGTCGGGCTAAAAACATGGCTTTCGGGACCTCGGATGAGTTCGACGAAGAAGGGAAAGTTGTTTGGCCAAATTTCTAGTTTCCAAAAAGTATATGTTTCGTGGGTTTTGGTAACCTTGAAAATAGTATCCAGATTTTGAGTAAAAAGACCATTTTGCCCTCAAAGTAGGAAAAGTCGGGTTTTGGGATCTCGAATGGGGACGAGGTCAACATGAAAGTTATAGAGATTAACGAGATGAGTCCGAGGGGTTAAAATACGGATTTTTGGAATTTCGAATAGTCCCCTAAGTTCACTCAAAATCACTAAAGGAACCCCAAAGGGTCTCACTAATTCAAAAAGGCTCTCAAAATTTTTCAAAGCTATTTAAAAGCTATTCTAACCCAAAACTTAATCAAAATTTACTAATCTCACTTAGAGCTAAAGCACCACTTAATTAATACTAATCGCGGTCTCTCGGGTCAGGGGTCTTACATTTCCTTAACAATATATAATCATTTTCATAATCTTTGGCTTAATTTTTTTTGAGAGGTTATAATCATGACCTGTGTGTATGAACATCTAACATGTTAAAGAAACTAAACCTCATTATGACCTGTGTGTATGATACTTGATTCAGCTCAAAATTTTTCAAAAGTTGCATTTCTTTTAGTTTTGTTTTCTTCTTTTTCCAATTGAATTCAAAGGGAGGGAAAGAGTTTGTATCCATTTATAACATTTAATATATAATAGTTCAATTGCCTAGGATAAAAATACCCAACATTTAATATAAGACTTCGGTGGGCCTTGACAAATCAATGGACGTGTATATTCTTGATGCTGCACATCATCCTCAAATAAAATCATTTTGTCGATAGAAATACATTTTCAACAAGTGCATTTGAAATATTATACATTTTTTAATCGACACACACATATTATTAAAAGAATTCCTAAAAATTCATTACTACCTTTTGACATTTTCCATTTCTAGCTATCATTTTGAGACAATAAGAAAAACTATCATTGTCGAGTTACAGAAATGAATGGTCGACAAACAGTTAGGCATCAAGGTATCTTAAACATTTGACACCATATAGCCAAAATAAATATGTTTTCCATATGCAAAAAATCAAAAGCTAGGGGCACATGAATTTCTTTGAACATATACAATCACTAATTACAATTAAAATCTTCCTTTACATATCTGAAGATTACAACGTATTAGAATCTTGACTATATATATAAGCTTCCATGTCATACATTTACAGAAATATATGTTCTAGTATAATGATCTAATTTCAGTGGTTGGCTTCCCTTAGATGATAGATCAAAGGATGTCATTTAGCTTTGATACTTCATACTGTGAACAAAGTACGTCTTCCTCGGTTTGAAAAGAATAACCATCATAGAATAAAAATCGGTCACTCTTAGCAGGCGAAGAATCAATCTCTGGGTCTTGGAACTCTCTCTACTTGTTGGGTCATCCATTTATTTACACTCATCTCTCTTCATTAGCTTTTTGTTAGAATTTTATTTGGCTATAAGTCTTAAAGTCTTCTAAAGTTTTTAGAAGACTGTTTAGAGACCTTTTCGGAACTGCAACTCACACTACATACCTCTTTCAGAAGACAGTCTCGCTATAGCGAGACCGAGCTATGTCACTGGCGCCACAGAACATGGTCTCGCTATAGCGAGCTGAGGATTTTCAGTCCGATTAGGACTCTTCTTGCTGAATCTTTTCAACTCCTTCTAAGAGTTCTTCTTTGTTTGCAAAAGGTTTGTGCACAAACCTTAGGCTATATTTTGACCCATTGTAGAGCCACAAAATATTGACTGGAGCTATCTTATTCTCTCAAGCTTCGAGCATTCATCTAAGAGAGTTTTTGTGGGCTAATATTGCAAGGGAGACTACGCCGAAGATATATTTTTTTTTCCTTATTCTCTCAAGCACCTTAAAGGGGCATTCAAGGTGGGTTTCAACCTAGCACGTGGAAGGTGAACGGCGGGTCGTCGGCAAGTTCTGCATAGTCCTTTAGGTTGAGTTTCAACTGTGTCAAAGGTCTTGTGAGTTCACTTGTAATCTTCATTTTATAGTGCTTTGCTTTCGGTGGTCTCTACCACCCGTGGTTTTTTTCCGAGTAGGGTTTTTCATATATAAATCTTGTGTCTCTTCTCGTTTGTGGTGATTGATTCTTATTTGGACTTAGGTTAATTGATTAGATTAATTAATTGAGTTTGAAATACATATTATAATTTGAGAAAGGACCTTACCCTGTGTTCAGGCTTAAATAGAAGGTTGATCTAGGTTCAGTCAAACCTTCAAGTGGTATTAGAGCAGTTGCACATCTCTACAGTGATGGACCGCGCTCCTGCTCGGTTCTACCGAGGTCGGCGGACGTGGGAGTCCGTCGGGTCCGACCCTTTCATAACCGGGGGCAAGGGCGTGCATCAACATTTCTTTTTTTGTGTGGGTGTGCCAGATTTTCTATTTTACTTGGAATTGCAAGTGGTGATCCGGAGATCAACCTTCGCAAGTAAAAAGGAAATCAACTTCTTTCAAGTTTTCCATTGCACATATATTTAAGAAAAGAGACATTTTCTTGGTTTGCCGTGAAAGGCGATTTTTTGGCATTTATAGCCGATTTTGGCGTTTATAGCCGATTTTGGCATTTATAGCCGATTTACAATCCTTATCAATAATGAAAGACAAGAGTTGTGATTTTTGTCTCTTTTGAAAAAATACAAACTACGATGAAAAGCAAAAAAAGGAGGATCTAACTTCTCAGGAGACTGTGGGGGACCCGTTTAGATTGACGGTCGCAAGCCATATGTGGGCTTCCCCATCATCCATGCAGATGAGAACAGAGGATGCTATTGATTCGCTTGGCTTGGCTATAACCTCAGGTTTTTAGAGAACAAAGACTAAAAGAAGGTCCTATGTCCAATAAAAAGCCGAGTAGATGGGCTTGAAAAGCCATGTCTAAGCCATTGGCGGCAGAAGGAGAAGGCAAGGACCTTGGGGGGGGGGGGGGGGGGTACCCCCCAAGGGACTTTTGTCACCTTGTAGCGGTGGTCGGTGTAGGATTTCCG
Source organism: Litsea cubeba (assembly GCA_012931725.1). Lineage (NCBI taxonomy): Eukaryota > Viridiplantae > Streptophyta > Magnoliopsida > Laurales > Lauraceae > Litsea > Litsea cubeba. Next base: position 45,753,498 of record CM022950.1, read on the forward strand.
CAGAGTTTTCTCTCTTAGATTTCTGATGTCTCTTTCTGCCTGAGTTTCCGGATTTTCTGCAGTCTATTGTATGTGTGTCTGCTGTTTGTGATGATCTTTTCTTCTTGGAGAGCTCTCCTATTTATAGGCTTTTAGGTGGCCATTTAGGAGGGTTTATGAGCCTTGATTGTCATAAAGCTACATAAAGGGAGGAGTTACAAAATTGAATTCTTTATTTTGTAACTCCTTTTTCTTGGGTTCTGATTGGCCGAAGGAGATTGAGGACATTTAATCGCCTTTAATCGCCATGATGGGAGGAGTTTTATGGGTTAAATGCCATGAATCTTTTGACTTGTAACTCCCGGATGCTTGCTTCTGATTGGTCCGTCCAAAGAAATGGATTAATGACTGTAATAAAGCTAGTCAATTAATCGCATTAAGTGGTCGCCAAGCATCTGAAGAGTCACGCGCGTCTTTTGGGATTCTTCTGGTGATGATCATCGATGGATCTTCATGTAGATCGACATCAGATGACCATGTAATTTCAGGTGTTTGTTGCCAATAGCGGGTCGGTGCCATCTGTCCTGTCGATTTCTCGATCGGTCGGGTAGAAAGCACACTTTTTTTGGTTGACCGGGTGGCGATCAATATTGTTTTCGATACTCTTGATGATTGACCCGTGTTTTGGACGGATGTCAGAGGATTTGGTGTCTCAAAAGCATGAATTTTGGAAAGTACCAGAGGCTGGACGCTTCGAATCGCCAAAAAACGGCGAAAACCGGGGTTTCCGGGGCCTTCCCGGCGACCCCGGGCTCCAGGGTCGCAAGGGTCTGCGACCCTGGGGGGTTTTCCCCCTTTTTGTCCCGTTTTGTGTCCGTTTTTTTGCTGTTTTTCGATTCTTTTTTCTTCTGTATTTTCCTTGACATTTTTGACCATTTATTGGCCTGATTTCCCTGTAGGAAACCTGATGAGAATCCTTGCATTTTATTTTGCAAAGTTTCCAATTTCCTGAGAAAGCCGAAGACTTTGTCACGCAGAGCTGCCGATTTTCCGTCAGAAGCTGAAACTGGGTCAAACGATGTCGGAATGACCTGAAATTTGGTGTGAAGCCTCCTGAGCAATAAATAAGACCAACCATAGGCTTTTGTTTGAGTTTTGAAGCCGTTTGGGGTCCTATCACCAGTAAACTTGCTTTTATCGCGATGAAGATGTCGCGGTTTGATGTGCAGTCAACCGATGTCCGATTGACTTGAAATTTGACAGGGAACCTATTGGAGTCATTTTAAGATGATCCATAGGCTCTGTCTTGGAAACCATGGTCCTGGAGAGCTTTGCCGCCGAGAGGCCTGATTTGGCTTCCGAGCGTCAAACTATGGTCAAATGTTGTCGAAATGACCTGAAATTTGACGTGTAGCCCTTTATAAGCATTTTGAAGCCGTCCATGTGCTCTATCTGATGAGTAATGGCCTCGGTGGTTCTCACCGCCGAGAGGCTTGATTTAGCTGTTTGAGGGTTGATGTAGGGTCAAACGTTGTCGGTTTGACTCGGAACTTGACGTGGAGCCTTTTGGAAGTATTTTGAGACCATCCATCGGCTCTGATCGAAGATTTGGTGTCTCCGATGCTTTTGCCGCCGAGAGCTCCTTTTTAGCTGTCGGAGAAGCGAAGTTAGGCCAAATGATTTTGAAATGGCCCGAAACTTCTTGTGTACTCCTCTTTTAGCTGTCTTGAAGAATCTTGCAGTTTTTGTTTGATTCTGACAAGATTTGATTTTTTGAAAGTAGCATTGCCTATTTATGGCAGGTTGTGACTTCATGTAGCTCTTTGGATCTTGAAGAGGCAAAGTGACATTTTTGGTGTCAACAAATGCCCCCTCGAGGTACAGCGACGAGTTGCTTAACTTTTGTAGTCGATGTGCCTCGAAGAGATTTTTGAAGGAGAGCCTGTGACTTGACCAAGAGTCTTTGAGCAGTCTTTCTTTTTGGTATTTGTAGCCTTTTGAGCTTCCAGGGGAATTTTATGGTAGTGAAAGGGATCACGTACCATCTCGAGGCAAAGTTTTGAAGATGATATCAAGGATGTGGATTTGGGTTTTGACCTTGTGACCTAACAGGTTGTATGTGGCAGGTTAGGGGGTCGGGTTTGGTTTTGATCGTGTGACCCAACAAGCTGTATGTGGAATGTTGGGGGATCAATTTTGGTTTTGATCTTGTGACCTAACAGGCTGTATATGGCAAGTTAGGGGATCAGGTTTTGGTTTTTGGTTTTGGTCTTGTGATCCAACAAGCTGTATGTGGCAAGTTAGGGGACCAGGATTTGGTTTGATTTTTGTGGAATGTCAATTTCAAGATTTTGGCTCAATTTGGTATATGAGACTGGATGGTTTGATTTTTGGAAGCTCATGGGGCTTGGAATTTTCTTTGTATGGTCCAATCAACTCAAAAGAGGCATGGAACCATTTTTGTATGCTCTTGGTAAGAGGGATTTCTTTTTGACTAAAAGCCCAAATTTTTTTTTTTTTTTTAGAGCCTAGGTGGTCAAACCTGGCTCATGTGGGCTAACCCTTGGGACCTTAAGCTTTTGAAATGGCTTAGATCTCATATGGTGTCATTTTTGTAAAGAATATCCAAAATATCTCATTTGGATAGAGAATATCTAAGAATATCTTTACTTGGAGAGAATCTCTCATATTCCCTTTATTTTGGGATAGGATATCTCAAGATATCTTTCTTTTGGGAAAGAATCCTTCATCGATCCTATCTATTGGGAGAAAATCTCTCATTGATTTCTTTTTGGGAGAAAATCCTTTAAGATATCTTTCTTTTGGGAAAGAATCTTTCTAATCTCTTTCTTTTGGTAAGGTTACTAATTAGTAACACTTACCTTTTTCTTCTTTCCTTCTTTGGTTTGCTCTCTTCTATAAAAGCAAGGAGGAGGTTGGATCTCTTGCTCTTATTACTTTCTTTTGCAATAATCTCAAGAGGGCTTCAAGACCAAGAGTTCTTCTTTTTCAAGATCTTCAAGACTTTTCTTCTTCTTCTCCATCAATGGCTTCAAGTAAGTTCCCTTTTTCAAGAAAACTCCATTGTAGGAAAAAAAAGTTCTTTCTTTTTTTTTTTATTTCTTTCTTTTCTTTTCTTCTTTTTTTTTTCACGTGTTTGCTTCTTTTTTTTTCACACGTTTTTTTTTTTTGCTTTCTTTTCTTCTTTTTTTTTTGTTGTGGGCCGTACAGACAGATCCGTACGGATCTGGCCGTACGGCCACGTGGCCAGTGGGCCAGCCCTTTTTTTTTTCTTCTTTTTTTTTTTGTTTTCTTTCCCTCCCTTTTTTTTTGTTTTCTTTCCCCTTTTTTTTCTGAGAAAGTTTCTTTTCTTTTTTTTTTTTCTTTTGCTCATCATGATAATGCCCCTTTTTTTTTGGCAAACCTAGATGTTCATGCATGCATTCAATTGTAATTTAAATTTTTAGCATGATGTGATAGCATACCTGAAAGTTTTCGCAAATTTGGGAATTTGGAGCTCGCAGCGATGTTGAGCCCTTCTTGATTTTGCTGAGACTTTGAGGTTTCGAAAGTTTGGAGTTTCGGAGCTCGCAGCGATGTTGAGCCCATCTTCAAGCTTTCTATTTCTTTCGGGATAGTTCCTTTTCTTCGGAATTGCCCCGTCATCTTGTCAAAATTTCGCCAGATTTTTAGCGAGATTCTGTCATTTTGATGTTTGATCTTTTCCTTTTCAATCCTTTGCAGGTGGTTCCTCCAGAACGAACAAGGGTGAAGAGCCTGCTACAAGCGTACCTCGTCGATCTTCTAGATCTTCTAATCCGGCCGTTCAGCAGGCCTTTGAGAAGGTCCAGTATGTTGAGAGAAATCTGGAAGAGTGCGACTCCCTCAACAGAGATGAGATGAGGCAGCGACTGATCGCTCTCAAGTGAGAGGAATTCTATAAGATCATGGTAAGCAGTCGTCCATGGGTGATGGAAGATCAGAGCATTTTGCCCAAGCCTGCCTTCTTCTTTGGTGATGCAGTCCCTGATGACATGACATACCAGAGGAGATGTTTTCAGTTCTCTTTCACAGCAGATGGTGAGAAGAAGACTGTTGTTACCCGGTCGACGTTTGATCGCACCGTCTCGATTCTAAGCCTTGCCCCCACGTGCCGTAAGAGGGAAGATCTTCCAAGCTGGGTGAGAAGGACAAATGTAATCAAGACCGGGGTTTTTGTTGGCGGTTCTCCTGGATATACGGAGAGGTCGCCTGTTGACATGGACCTGTTGATGCCATCCAGCGGCTACTAGGGCTCTGATTATCCGTCGGTTGATTTGAGATCGGTGGGCCTTGGTATTTTCAGCGGTGACGGCAGCAATTGGATCAAGCCTTTTCAACTTCGTGGCCGTTTCAATGCTGACTCCGAGTGGAAGTCGTGGACTGATCGCGTCCTGCTGATTGGTAGTGCCGTTTTGAAGGAAGCCGGGATTTTTGATGCGGTCCGCGCCTTTAGGGAGACCGTGATCTTTTCCGATGAGGCCTTCATGGCTATGCTGGAATCATTCCTCCCACAAACCAATACCTTCGTTGTGACGAATGGTGAGATTGGTTTTTCTTTGAAGGAGCTGAGCGTCATTACTGGATTGCCCATCATCGGCAAACTCTATGAGGAGTTTATGCCGATTGACAGCGTCCTCGAGGGGCAGTCTGAGGAGTTCAGGCTTCTGTACTTTCAGCTCGTCGCCTTCTATGATTTTTTGAAGGAGAAGGCGGGTTTGAAAGTTAGATCCAGCAGTTGGAAGAGTTCTAGCTGTTCGTTCCCCAACTTTTTTGATAGCAGGGAGTCTTCTGATAGCGTGACCCAAGAAGCCGGAGCTCAGGATCCAAGTTCAAAGAAAATCTTGGCCATGCAAGAAGAGTTGAGAGATTTCTGTGCCAGTACAAACGCCATATGTCCTGACATTGCACTGCGGAGAGATCTCGCTGTTTACCTCACTTATTGGCTTGGTGAGGCTATTTTTGCTGGAGGAGATGGAACGCACATCAGGCCGCATTGTAATTTTCCGGCTTGTCAGATGGCGTTTGGAGAGCAGCTTGCTTTGGTGCCAGCTCTTTACTCCTATCTATGTACCGAACTGCAGGCTGCTGCTTTTTTGGTTCGGCTTGGGCTTCCCATGAATAGGGTATTTTCAGCCCACATCTTTTATTCGTGGTATGTATACCACTGTCCTGGCTTCCACCGGCTGGGTGCTGCACAGGATGATGATCCTCTGATGATTCGACTGGCTAAGGGCAAAGCCGTGTCCGAATCACTTTTGTTTGCCCGCATGAGGATCCGACGGTTCAGGGACGTCGAGATGGGGCAGTCTTCAGTAAAGCTTTCTCCGGAGTTGCGGAAGAAGGCTTTTGATTTTGGTGCCTCCCGAGACTCTACCAGGGCGGGGTCGAGAATGCATTATTCCTTGACGAATGCAGAGAGAGAGTGGCTTTTCAGCATACGTGTCGGCACGATGGTGTACCGTAGACATCTTTTCGTCGACATCCAGCCGTATGTACCCTCTCGCTTTGCTTTGCAACTGGGCTTTTCTCAAGGCGTTGTTGGAGCGCCTTCAAGCATGGTGAAGCGCTTTGGAGGCTTACAGGACGGGAGAAATGCATGGGCTTTCTATAGTGTTGAAGACACTACAGCCATGATTTCTTATCCTGTGTTGCTGACTTCTCGGACTGCCGGCTTTGCGAAGTGGTTCGCGGAGAGCTTTTCGGCATATCGGGGGCTTTCCAAGAAGGAGCTTGATGTGAAGCTGGCATCTGGAAAGGGCCTAGGAAAGTCAGATGGCGTCCGGCGAGAGGAAGTTTGGGCCTTCCTTTCTGGAGAGAAGCACAAGATAGGCTTTCTCGGTGACCAGGGCGTCATTGGTTCTGAAGCTGTTCGAGAAATACCTGATGAGGCTTTAGAGCAGCTAGAACAGGAGGAAGCCGAACTCGGCGCTTGGATGCAAGCGGCACAGAGGCAAGCTTCCGTGGAGTCTACTGGCAAGAGTAGACCATCCAGTGAGGAGTCAAGTGGGAAACCTGACTCTGACAGCGGGGCAGGTTCCTCTAAGAAGCGAGCCCGCAGGAGTAAGAGGAGGAGGAGTCATCATCGCAGCAAGGGGCAGCATGAGGACTCTCCTGACTTGGAAGTTCCTCTTTCTATCAATGAGGATGTGCCAGTGGATGCTGACGAGCCTCCATAGAAGAGAAGCCGAGAAGAAGAGATCGTCGGTGAAGGTATGATTCTTCCTTTTTCTCTTTCCATTTGTTTTCATGGGATTTTTCTATGTTCTGATTTGCTTCTTGTTTCTGCTTTTCTTTTCTTTTTTTAGCAGAGGAAGACTTGGTGATGCCTGAGGTTCCAGTCGATGAGGTGGTGATGGATCCTGTCGAGGCACCTGAAGAAGAACCGAGGGACTCTGGAGTGAATCCAGAATCTCCAATTGGTACGACTTCCTTTTTTTTCTTCTTTTTTTTTTTGGTCTGTGACTTGGTTTGCTAACACATTTCTTGCCAGCTGACTTGCCACAGGATTCCGATGACTTTGAACCCTCGATGGACGCAAATGTTGATGATGCTTCCAATGAGTTCATGGAGGAGGAAAGTGTTCCGCCAGTCGTCGAAGAAGGTATTTTGTAGTTATAACCCTGATAATGATTTTCAAACAGGGTCATATTCATACCTTTTTGTGTTTCTTTGGCAGGTTTTGAAGTGACAGAAGAGGGTCCATCGCTTCCTTCAGAACCAGAGCAAGGGATGCCAGAGGTTGATCCAGAGGTAGAGACTCTTGGGACCAGTTCTGACAATGTTGAGGAGATACCTCGTGCTGAGATTCCTTCCCGAGCAGGAGTAGCTTCAACTGGAAAGAGCTCTTTTGTTACTCTTCCAACAGATGATGATATGAGCGGCCGACCAACGGAGTTGGGCGAATCTTCAGCTGGGCCATCTCTTCTTTTTGCGAAGAAGGTGGTGGTGCGGGTTCTGAGCTCTTGGATTGAGACTCTCTTTTCTGGGCACTTAGAAGCCGGATTTAGCATGATCCAGCATGTACGTGAGATTCTCGGTGATGCTGAAGAGGCTGGTCTGGATGTCACAGATGCCAGGGCGATCGTTGAAAGGATCATTGAGCTGTGTGACAGGTGGTTTGAGACCATGGGTTTTCCTGATGACCAGTTCTTCAAGGAGATGTTCCTGGACCCTGCAGATAAGGCTCAATCTAACCTGGATGAAGCTAAAGAAAGCAGGAAGCAGGCAGTCCAAGAGAAGAACTTAGAAGAGCTAACCATCATCGGGCTGACACATGACCTTAACATCCTTGATAGGGAGGTCGATGAGGCCAGGAAACGTCTTGAGCATCTGCAGGCACAAGTCGCTGCCAAGTGGACTGCAATAACAGAGGCTCGTGACAGGGAGAGTGCTCTGATTCGCCGAGTTGCAGATGCCAATCGAGTTCTTGAAAGGAAATCTCAAGATAGCGAATGATGGCAAACTGCTCGGGATAATCTTCCCGGTGCGAAAGAAGGGTTTCAACCCACCCCAGCATCTCATGGCAAGTTCTTGAAGAATCGTGCCCTGGAATCCTTGACGGCTGAGGCTAAAAGTTTGCTTGAGGAGCTGAACTCTTGGCTGGAGACCATTTTTGATTGAGCTCCTGTATATTTTTTTAACAGAAACCATCCTTCTCTCTTTTTTGGTACCACTTTTATTTTTTTGGTACTTATTTTTTTTTTTGTAGTGCTTGTGAACACTTTCTCTTTTTTTTTGGTACCACATGTATATTTTTTTTTGGTACTCTTTTTTTGTTATCCCTACGCTCACTTGAATCTTTTTGTGATAAAAGTAATTGCTAAATGGGATGCTCTTTTTTTTTTGTTTTGTTATCCCTACGCTCACTTGAATCTTTTTGTGATAAAAGTAATTGCTAAATGGGATTTGATCAAAAGGTTGTCATTTTGTGAAAATCTTTTGTCAAATGATTATTTTGGCATGGAAGCCAGGTTTTTGTTTGTGGCATGGAAGCAAATTTTGGCATGAGAGCCAGCTTTTCTTATGGCATTGATAGCCGAGTTTTTTTTTGTGGCATCTATAGCCCGTTTTGGTGGCATTGATAGCCGGTTTGTTTTGTGGCATCTATAGCCGGTTTTTGGTGGCATTGATAGCCTGTTTTGTTTTGGTGGCATTGATAGCCGGTTTTTTGAAATCTAAGTTTTTTGTCGCATTGATAGCCGGTTTTGTTTTGGTGGCATTTATAGCCGGTTTGTGGCATTTAGCCTATTTTGTTTTGGTGGAATTGATAGCCGGTTTGTGGCATTTATAGCCTGTTTTGATGGCATTTATAGCCGGTTTGGTTTTCAAAAATGCAAGTATCGACTAAAAGTCGCCTCCCTGCTGAATGTTCTTGCACGTATCGATGGAATGTCACATCCTTGCTCATTCGATTGCGATGAAATGTCGCATCCTCGCGGATTTGGGTGCAAGTATCGATGGACTGTCACATCCTTGCTTTTCAAAAATTTTGGTTTTGCGGGTACTGACTTGATGTCGTTTCCCCATGTTTTTTGAAATTTGTGGTTTTCTCGAACCTTTGGGTTATGGATATCAACTGAAATATTGCGTCTCCATGGTTTTTGGATTTTGCAAGTATCGACGAAATGTCGCTTCCCTGCGATTTTGGAAGTGTCGAACATGGTTCATATGCTTCCGATTTGTGCGAGTATCGACTAAGCGTCGCTTCCTCGCGGTTTTTTGAAAAACCATTTTTTTTTTTTGTTTAAAGACACGAGGGCCATAAGTTTTGACCTACAACCATTTTGGCGGTAAAAGGCAGGGTGGACTAGGGTGGAAGTCCCTGAATCCGGATTTTGTTTCAAACCATGAATTTTGGATTCAAGGGTTGAAAATTTTGGTCAAGTTAGGGAAAGGTTCCTAAACTTGGATTTTTTTTTGAACAATGAAACGATGAAAGTAAGCATTGTTTTAAATTTCTAGAAATTTCAACATTTGATATGAAAATTCTAAAAAAAGGGGGGGTTTAGCAAGCGTGTACCTGGAAACCGGTTTTGGCCGTACAGGCATTGCTCTTACCCAGTTGGGTAAGTCTTCAAGGGTAGTACCGCTTTAAGAACTTGCCGTTGATGGGCAGCATACATCTGTCACCTTCCATGTTTAGGAGTGCATATGCGCCGTTGGAGAAAACCTTGTCGATGACGTAGGGTCCCTCCCATTTTGGCTCAAATTTGCCTTTGGATTTATGAGCGAAGACCATTGGTCTTTTTACCGCAAGAACCAAGTCACTCTTTTTGTAGGCGCGTTGCCTGACCTTTTTATCTGATCATAGAGCTTGGGTCCAGCCTGATGAGCTCCGCAAAGACCAGCATGAAATTCTTTGAGTGTTTCTTCAGCCTCTTGTTGTGACAAGCAGCGTAGAAGTACTCCGTTGAAGGATTTCCTGTAAAGGATTTTTGAAGGAATATCCAAATGAAAGCTTGGGGTTCGCCTTTGGGTGCTTACCCGTTCTTTTGGATCTTCAGGTAGGATTCCGAACATAATGTAATCAATGAACGGATCCCTCCAGTCGCCGATTGAAGTTTGAAGGATTGAAATCCGACTTCCGACCACTTGGTGGCATTCAGCAACTGCTTGGTGTGTGTTAAGAGGAGGAAGGATTATTCTTTCGCACACTGTGATTTGCATGTTTTCCCCTTCCTGGATTGCCATAGATGCGGCAAGTCTAGCCAGGGCATCTGCACTTATGTTTTCACCTCTACGAATGTGGGTGATGTGACAGATGTCAAACTTTTACAGAAGCGATTGAGCTTTGTTGTAGTAATGCAGCAAATCTAGCTTCCTGACTTCAAATTTCTTATTCATCTGGTTGACGATCAGTTGAGAGTCTCCAAAGACTTCCAGCATGGTGATACCGGATTCGATGGCGAGTTCCAATCCTAAGATCAGAGCTTGATATTCAGCTGCAATGTTTGTGCATGGTTCCAGTAGCGAGAAAGCGTGTGGAATCATGTATTTGTTGGGGCTAACAAAGAGGATGCCAACTCCCGAGATCAGCTGTCTTTTTTCATTTGTCCTGGTTGCACCGTCAAAGTACATGTCCCAGGAAGCATTTTATGAGAAAGTCTCCACATTATAGACTGGTTCGTCTGGGAGATCATCTCTGAATGGAGAATCTTTAGGCAATGGATGCTCTGCGAGGAAGTCCGCTAGAGCTTGCCCTTTGATTGCCTTTTGTGGTACATACCTAATATCAAATTGTGACAGAAGGATGGATCATTTTGCCAGTCGGGCATTAAGAGAACCTGCTTTTGTGACAAGGACCTTCAAGAGGTTGACCCCCGAGACCAGGTAGACTGTGTTGGAAAGCAAGTAGTGACGCAACTTTTGTACGGCGAGCATCACTGCAAGACATTCTTTTTCGACTGGAGAGTAGCGATGCTCTGCACCTACTAGTATGTGGCTGAGGTAATATAGAGCAGCTTCTTTTTCTTTGATCATTTTCTTGTGCAAGCAGAGCTCCCAAAGAGTGATCAAGGGCTCTTGTGTAAAAGATGAATGGTTTTCAGTGGTAGGAGCAGCTAACACTGGAGGTTTTGTCAGGTATGACTTGATGTCTTGGAAAGCAGCTTCACAGTCAGCATCCCAGACAAAGTTTACACCTTTTTTCATCAATCGGGAGAATGGACGGCATTTCCCCGAAAGATTGGAGATGAACCGTCTGATGTAGGCCAATCTCCCTTGAAGCCCTTTGAGTTCTCTCAAGGTTCTTGGAGAGGGCATTTCTAGAATGGCTTTGACTTTTATGGGGTCAAGCTCTATTCCAGCTTTCCGAACTAAGAATCCGAGGAACTTACCCGACGAGACGCCGAAGAAGCATTTCAAAGGATTCATTCGCTGTTTGTGTTTGCGAAGCCGGAGGAAGACTTCTCGAAGGTTTTCGAGATGATTTTCTTTTCTTTTGCTTTTGATGGCGAGGTCATCAACGTAACATTCAACCGTCTTATGCTGCATATCTTGGAATATTTTCATCATAGCCCTCTGATATGTGGCACCAGCATTTTTCAGACCAAATGGCATGACAGTGTAGCAATACACGCCAAATGGGGTCCGAAAAGATGTATGTTTTTCATCTTCAGGATGCATCTTTATCTGATTGTAGCCAGAGAAACCATCCATGAATGTCATTCGCTCGAATCCACAGGTGTTATCAATCATTACCTCTGGTATGGGGAGCGGAAATTCATCTTTAGGGCATGCGCCATTCAGGTCTCTATAGTCAATACAGACCCTGATCTGCCCGTTCTTCTTTGTCACGGGGACAATGTTGGCCAACCATTCAGGATGTTGTTCCTCACGGATGAAGCCGACGCTTTTGAGTTTTTGAACTTCTTGTTCAATTTTATCCATCACATCTGGACGGAATCTTCTTTGGCCTTGCTTGACAGGCTTGATGTCTTTTTGAAGATTGAGTTTGTGAACCGCTATTTTGGGGTCTAAGCCTGGCATTTCAGCATAAGACCATGCAAAGCAATCAACGAACTCACGAAGAAAGGCGATATACTCGGGTAACTCATCATCCTTTATATTCTTGCTTATGAATACAGGACGTGGGTTATATGGTGTTCCCAAGTCTATCTTTTGAACAGGATCTTCTGTTCGAAGGTTCGAAGGTGGTTCCTCCATAATATTTCCGGAGCTTCTAGCTCAACGAAACCTTCTGGGTTTTCAAAGGCATTTCCAGACCAAGGTTTTGTTCCTTTCCACGGGTCTTCTTGATCGGTAATTTTCCCAAGGCTTGCTATGAGATGATCCCAATCGCCTGTTGAAACCGGGTCGAAGTAGGCTATTTCTTTTGGAGAAGAGGGTTCTTCTGGGTCAGAAGACCACACGTCTGTGTCATCGGACAACTCCTCTTCATTTTCGGAGAAATCGTGCCAATTGGATGAGCTTCCTGGATCTTTGTCAGGTGACTCATTAAAGAGATATCCAGGGAGATCGATGTCTTCATGGACTTGAGAAGTTGAGGCTTGGTCAGTATATTGACTTTTAAGCCTTTGTGTCAACTGTCTCAAGGGAGTGTCGGGATCATACCCTAACCCGTGTGAAGACTTTTCTACATAGCCGTAGAGTCTCCAATCTTCCAGCTGACTTTTGGTCAAGACGGGCCCCAATGGCGTGAGAATGCCGCGTCCTTCTCCCAAACCGACTGGGTTTTGAGCGTCATAGCCCATTTTCTTAATAATAGCTTGTGCCACAGAACTATATAAGGATAGTTGAGGCATACCTTCATTTTGGAAAGGTTCAAGCATGGAGTTTGATGAAGAAGCATCCGATCTATGGAAGAAGATCGGCTTTTCCTTTGCTGAAGTTGCTGGAACAACGAAGGAAGCTGACGTAGGATCTTCTATGTCAGGAGTTGTCTCCATTGGAGTGAGAGCAGGCTGAACTTGCTGAGTGTCAGCTTGGCTTGACGATGCGTCGTTTTCTGGCTCTGAATCCGAGTCCGTGTCTTGCATGATAGACACGAAAGAGACAACAAATTTGCCCCCAGGCTTTTGCTTTGCCTTCTTCACTTTAGTTGTGATGACCAAAGGCTTTGAAGGATTGAGGGAGATGATGAAGGGAGTTTAAATGCTCTCTTCAGATTTACCGGATGGTTTGTTTTCTTCCGGTGATTGTTGAGGAGCTTTGCCTTTATCTTTCTGGAGATTTTCGGCAAAGGATGCTGTGTGCTTCTCCTCTTCTTCTTTTTCACCTTCATACATCTGTGAGTCTGCGAAGTGGACTTCTTTACCTTTGAAGGGTTTCTGTCCGCAAAGACTCGATGTATCATGCCGTCGTCGCCAACAAACTTGATGCATTAATGTAGAGTTGAAGGGACAATGCCATTCTCGTGGATCCAAGGGCGTCCGAGAAGGATGTTGTAGCATGAAGGGGTTTTTATTGCATACACTGTGACCTCAGAGATAAGATCACCGATCTGCAACTTGAATCTGATTTTGCCGATAGGCCTTTGAGTACTCCCATCGTATCCAAAGATAGATACAGATGTGTGGCTCAGCTTGCTGGGTGGGATGCCCAACTCTTCAAGAGCCGATGTGGAGATGAGGTTGAGTGCAGAACCTGGGTCGATCTGAACTCTGTGCATAGGCATTTCCTTGATATACCCTGTGAAGTACAGGGGTCGGTTATGCCTGGTTTCGCCAAGTAGGAGGTCGTCCTTTGTGAAGGCGATGGTTGCACTGGTTGCTTTTTTAACTGAGAGGCATTCAATGCATGATCCCTCAGTTTTCTTCTTTTCTCCCTTTGAGGAGGCTTCTGAGTTTTTGACCCGGTAATCCATTTCAATTTGGAGGACCTGCGGGGCATATTTGTCGACATCCTCATTCAGTTTTTGTAATTCCGAGATGAGATTATCACGAGTGTGCGGAGACATTCGCAACAAATCTAGGATGTGCAGACGTGCAGGTATGTGCTTGAAGTGTTCAATCAAGTCATACTTGAAAGCCTCCTTAGGGCCTGCTTGTTCATCATTGTTGCCACTAGGGGCGCTTACAACATCATTTCCCGAAGGATTTACATATGTAAAGGAAGATTGGTTGTAATTTTTGTGGTAGTCCCGGCCAGAACGGGTGCCTCTACCAACTTCGAGAGCTTCTTGAGAAGGGTCTTCATTTGGAAGATTGTCTTCAGGATCAAGAGGCTGTCATTTTTCATTTGCTGAGGATGAATCAGCAGCAGAGTTGCCATCCTCAGTGATTGTGTTGCACGGAGCATTTTCCGAGAACAAGTCCTGAACAGCATCCAGCAACCTTTCTTCTTCATTGACTAATTCATCATCTCAAGCATCAATGGCTGGGAATTCTTCAGTCAGGAAGAGTGTGAACTTTGAAGTCACAGTCTCAGGAGAAAAAACCTAAGAGGGTATCATCTCAGTGAAAGTCACGTGAGACGAGGTGGCTTCAGAAGATACATTGCTAGGCGTCGCCGGAGTGTAAGTGCTCTCATCAGACGATGCTTCGGAAGAGCTATAATCCCGAATTATCACATTACAGGAAGCTCTGACGGGAGACGTTGCCTGATCGGAGTCAGACTCATCCTCGGATGTAAGAGGATCGTCTATCCAGCAATTTTCTCCATTTTCAGGAGTTAAGGGAGGATGTACCTGGTGGTCTTCAGGGACTTCAGGCTCTGGATTGCGAGGAGGCTCGTTGACGCGTTCTTGCTCTTGTTCTAGAGCGAGTCGCTGCAAGATCCTTGCATATTCTTCAAGATCAGGCATGGGAGCCGGATCTTCTTCTTCATCAACTCTTTGTGGCTCAACATGGTTGATTTCCACTGGAGTAATGAGAGGTGCTGGGTCAGCAGCATTTTCTTGTACAACTTTTTGGTCTTCTTCATCATCAGACCAGGATCCTTGTGGCTGTAGGGGGTTATACCAGATTACTGGCATAAGATGAGACTCAGGAACCCATTCTTCATCGGAGAGATATTCTCCTGTTTCAAGGGACTGCTCCCACTCATCTGTGTAGTTGGATTCGAATCCATCATCGGTGTCGCTGGACTCGTATCCATCAATGGAGAATCTAACTACCGAATTGCAAGAGTATGATGCCTCCTGCATGGCTTCTTTGAATTGAGGTGGCATGAAATCACTAAGAGTGAATTTCCTTACCCCCTTTGAAGTCTCTGGAAGGGATGTTTTTGTTACCTCCAGTGAAGCAGTAGAGGAAGCCTCTGCCTTTTCTTTGACCTCTAGTTTTGGCTGGGTCTTCTCTTGCCGTTTGAGCTTGAGGAGATGTTTCCTAGCCTGCCTTCGCTGTTGAGCTGTAGGCTTTGTTTTCACGACCTCCTAATTTTCATCTTCCAGGAGATCGGGATGTACCCATATCGGTTGTCCGTCTGGTGTCGGGTAAGGAACCAGTTCCTCGGACGCTTGGATTGAGTTTATCACCTTGAAGGAAGTAGTGATCTTCTTCTTCGGTGATTTTGATGTTTGTCCACATGTCACCATGTTGACGGAGGCAGACCCATAGTTTTTGTCAAAGGTGATGACTCCGTTTTTCCACATCTCATTTATTTTCTCTCTCACAACGAAGCATTGATTGAGAGGATGCGAGATCATCTGGTGGTATGGACAGTATCGAGGATCGTTGGTTTTGCCAACATCACCCGGTTTTTTTGGTTCAGGCAAGGTGAGCTTGCCGTTTGCACAAGAGCCCCGAAGATTTCATCAACATCTTCATCAAACGAGTATTTCTTCTCTACTCGTTCTTTGAAGGCATCTGAGAGTTCAGGTCTCTTACCAGCAACTTATTTTCAGCTTTCTTTGGTGGCTGAGGAGCTGACTTGTTCTGTACATTGAGGACCTCTTTTTTCTTTGGTTTAGAGGTTGCAATGGCGGTTGGTTCTTTTCTTGATGATTTCTGACTGTTGAGGTCTTTAATCACCGTTTCAGCTTCCATGGAAGCTTCTAGGAGTTCTCCCAGGTTTTTTGATTTGTTGCCGATGATCATGGAGCGGATTCTGGCTCTCATGTTGTTTCGGCAAATGTCGACTAGCGACGCTTGTGGCAATACATCAGAGCATTTGTATGCCATTGCTTTCCACTTGTGAATGAAGTCATATGTTGATTCATTCTCCCCCTGTTTTAGGCTGCACAGCTGAGCCATAGTAGCGGGATGATCTTCACCTTTGAAGTGAGTCAGGAAGCGTGTCTCTAGCATGGCCCAGTTTTGGATCGAGTCCTCCGGCAGAGTGGAGTACCAATCGAAGGCCGTACCTTTTAGGGTACTTGCAAAGAGGTGGATCTTGAGTGCATCTTGATCCGCGATAGCTCCTGTCAGGATCTTGAAGTGGATGATGTGCTGTCTGGCTGATCCTTTCCCCGTATATGTTTGGAGAGTAGGATGCTTGAATTTGGTGGGGAACGGGACCGAGTCCATCCATAAGGGATATGGTGGCTTGATCCCATGCTCCTTGAGTATATCCTCTTCTTTTGCTTTGGCGAGGATACTGTCTACGTCCTTTTTGGTAAGGGCGTGTGACTCATTTTCTTCTCCATTTACCTCGTCGTTTTGATGATTCGGAGGAGGTTCATTGTTCGCCTGATTTTGGAAGGCGAGGAGAAGGTTTTCCATCAGAGTTTCAATCCTCTGCTGGCCCTGTTCCAACTGCTGGATGCGGGTGATCGCATCTTCTGGAGGTGGATTGCGGGGTGGTGGCTCAGAATTTGTAGCCAAGACATTCATCCTTCGTGATTCGAATGAAGAAACTGTCCTGGTGACTGAGTTGGGGCTCATTCTTTTTGAAGAAGAGCTTGAGGAAGGATCACTCTGCGGTCCTTTGCTCGAAGGAGCAGGGGATTCTTCTGAATGTCTTCTTGTCCTGGAGACGCTGCGGGTTATCGGACATCGGACATGGATTTTTGTTGCTGATTTTTGGCGCCTTCTGGTTTTTCCAACCATATGGACGGCAGCAACTTGGTTGGGTTTTTCTTTTTCGAACCATTTGGGAGAGACTTGGAGTGTAGGAGGTTGGGTCCTTTGCTTCTCTAGTCTCTTTTGCCGGTATGACGCGCGGCGGCATATACGACGAGCAATTTGAGCTTCGGTCAGCTCTGGCTGGGCTTTGACGATGAAGGATGTGCTCCCTCTGGCGCAGCAGCCGAGCCTGTCTTCTTTGCACCTGGGCAAGGACAGGATGCGAACCTTATCCTTCGCCTGTTGCAGCGAAGCTTTGAATTTTTGGAGTTCGGCCCCTGTAGAGATGAAGGGTTGAACTGCAGGTTTGTAGGCCTTAGCAGGTGCTTGCAGAGGCCTTGTGATGCATGACTTGATTTTGGGCTTGTAGGAACAAGCCGGCTCATGTTGGGATGACTTGGAAGTCAGGTTGGAGATGGGTTTCTCCTCTTTCATGTAGGCAAGAGGGTAGAACTGGTTCTCCTTGAGTGGGGCCAGCAATGCTGGCTTAGTGGATGTTTGGGACCTTCTTTATTTTGGTGAAGGTCTTGGGGACCAAGTCTTGGGATAGACCTGGTCGTTTGCAGGTCGAGGCTTCGTGGGAGTGCCACGGGCTTCAGGCCTTCTGGTGCTCGCCTTTGGTGTCACGGTAGTGACACGTTGAGAGGCGAGTTTCTGCTTCTTGGAAGGAGCAGTTTGTTCCTCAGGAACTGGGAATGGCCCCAGCATCCCAAAGACGATAGTCCGGGGAGTCGAGGTCGACCCAGAGTTCAGAGAATTGCCGAGGGAGTTGATGCTTCGGCAGCTGATGGGCGCTTGTAAGTGCGCGCGGTTTTGCTTCTGTTGAAGCATGAGTTGGTGCTTGTTTTCATCGAAAGTAATGGTTAGTGAAGCTGCCATTGTTAGTTTTCGAAAATTTCTGAAACAAGACCACATCCATTAGTAATCACAAGAATATAATGATCATAAATGGGAAGTTCTATGGTTTCGTCTTTTCAAATTGCTCGAGGGAGATGACCCAAGCAATATGAGGAAGGCACAATGCCATAGAGGGTACAATTGTCCTGATCGCAGGTATGGTAAGCCCAGAATGAGCATCCCAGTGACTGCTAGAAGCAATTGTGAACTTAAATTTGACTTATCGAGAAGCAAAGCTTGCTCGAGATAAGAAGAATATAAAGTTTGGAGTTACAGATGTGCCGGTCGCAATACGGTAGACCCTGAAAGGGCGTACTAGTACTGCTAGACACAAATGTTTTGAGACCGCATCTATGAGATGAGATTCTCTGTTTTGAAAGGTCAAAATTGGATTCATCAAAGAGAGCAGATGGTATTCCGATCTGAACACGGGCTCAGCGATTTCCGCAAGCGCCAGTGCTCAGAAAGAAATGAACCATAATTTCTCGGATCTGAATCTAAAAATGACGAGTTTTTTTTTTTGAAAGGCCAATATCGGGTTCATCAAAGAGAGCAAAAGGCACTCCAATCTGAACACGGGCTCAGCGATTTCCGCGAGCGCCAGTGCTTAGAAAGGAGAAGACCAAGATTTCTCCAATCTAAACCCAAAATGACGGAAGTTTTTTTTTTTTTTTTGAAGATATTGAAGATCTTTTTTTTAATCTTCTTTTTTATTTTTTATTTATTTATTTATTTTTATTTTAAGATTTTTTTTTTCTGAAATTTTTTTATTTTTTATTTAAAAATTTTTATTTTTCTTTTTAAAAAATTTATTTTTTTAAAAGACGAGAGAGTACACATAGGCCTCCTAACCCGGTCTTATGAAATCTTGATTGATAGAATTGCCCCCAGGTAAGGGTAGGATTACTTAATGAACCCGTTTGGAGGACCCTTGCCTTGAACAGTCAAGCTGTCTCCACACTCTGGACAAGGCTTTTCTTCGAATCAACCATGATCAAAGAACACAGTTGGTTTAACCTTAGTGGTCTATGTCTTTTTTTTTAATTATATTTTTATTTTATTATATTTTTTTAATGAACTCATCGAAGAGAAACGATGGCCCAAAACCTTAGTCGAACAGGCTCAACATTTCTGCAAGCGCGATGAACGATAGGAACGGATCAAAGTTTCTCAATTTTGAATCCAAAATGAGAAATCTAATTTTTTTTTATTTTTTTATTTTTATTTTTATTTTAGATCTTTAATGAACTCATCGAAGAGAAACGATGGCCCAAAACCTTAGTCGAACAGGCTCAACATTTCTGCAAGCGCGATGAACGATAGGAACGGATCAAGGTTTCTCAATTTTGAATCCAAAACTGAAAAATCTGATTTTTTTGTTTTTTTTGTTTTTGAAAAGAGAAAGAGTGGAAATAAATTCAAAGAATTAGAAATTTCCAAACAAAAAATCTCATCTCATTTTTTTTTTAGATGCGGAATCCAACATAGGCCACCAATTATAAAGTAGCCAAGGAATCGAGAAAAAAAATATAAGCATAGAGCAAAATATATGATATGCAAATATTTTATTTCTAGCATCGTGTTCTCAAATAAACGAGTCCCACCAGGTGGAGCCAGCTTGATGGTGTTGGAATTTGAGATGTCATGAGCAGTCTTTGAAGAATTGAAGGAATTAATATCTCAAAGTATTGGTTTGAGTTGGAATTCTTGTCAACACATTGTCACAAACATGATGATAGTAGGCTAGTGTTGATAGAGCTGAAAAGAAGAATCAGATGGAAATCAGAATGGAAAAAGAGCTGAAAAGTGTACAGAAAATAGTTTTTCTGTAGCAGAGTGGTCGGTCGACCGGGCACCCCATGCGGTCGACCGAAGAAAGAGAAACCTGCAGAAAACAGTTTCAGGCACCTCTCAGTTATTTTCGTGACATAGTGTGTCTTCGGTCGACCGGGACCCAGGAGGTCGACCGAGCTCAAAAGTTGTCTGTTTCCAGTCAGTTGTCGTTCGGTCGACCGAGCAAGCCAGGATGTCGACCGAGCACGGAAGGAAACCAGAGTTGCGCAGAATTAGAAGGTTTGGCACGAAAATTCAGCACTCTTATCTTATTTCGTCTTGGGACACTTTCTAAACGAATTGTAGCCTGTTTTAAATACAATTAAGGGTTACTATAACCTATATAAAGGCATGTATGGGTCGTTCTAAAGTACACCAGAAGAGAGAAAGAATAGAGAAGAGTTTTAGAGAGTTCTTGAGAGAAAGAAGAAGCTGCTGGTGTGTGTTGCTGTGTGCTGATGTGGTGACGTTTTTTACAGCAATTGTGGACGAGATTATGCTCTAGAAGATGGTGATTCGTCCATGAGTTAAGTGTCTCTCTGTTTATGCTTTAATTTCAATTTGTAAGGGATTGAGAGAGAGAGAATTGTAGAGGGGAAGGGCTGTAGACAGAATTTATCTTCTATTCTGTTCTTACATCAAGTTGGTGCTTGGTGTTTGGGGTTTGGTGATCCTATCTGTTGGTGCAGATAAATTGTAAAGGGAGTCGGTGCTTCCTAGATAGTTGGTGCTATCTGAAACTAAGGGTTAGTGCTCTTTGTCGTTGGTGCGACTAAATAAGATTCAGATCTGTCCCGGATTGGTGTTCGGACAGTCTTTGAACCGTGGACGTTAGCCTTTCGGTGAACCACGTTAATCTGGTGTCATTGTGTGATTTGACTTGTTTTGTTGTTGAATTGGACCTGTTTTTTAGAAATCACTGATTCACCCCCCCCCCTCTCAGTGATCGCGGTGGTCCAACAATTGGTATCAGAGCGAGGCTCCCTTGATCAGTTTAATACGCTAAGGGTGATCTCTTGTCAAATCACATGGCAGTCAATACAGGGAACATGAAAGCACCTCTGTTTGATGGTTCTAATTACTCTTTTTGGAAGATTAGGATGCAAGCCTTCATCAAATCACTTGGCTATGATGTTTGGGAGGCTGTCAGAGCCGGTTACAATGCTGCCACCGTACCCAATGATACAGAATTCGAAGAAGTTGGCAGACAACGACTCCAAGGCACAGAATGCACTCTTTAGTGGCCTTGTGGACAGCGAGCTTGTCAAAGTAATTGCATGCAAAACAGCCAAGGAAATTTGGGACAAGTTGCACAAGCATACATGAAGGTGATGAGAAGATTAAAGAAGCCAAATTGCAAACTCATCGCTCTCAATTCGAGTCTCTTCGCATGGAGGAAAGCGAGAATGTTGACTCGTATATGCAACGAGTGAATGAAGTCACGAATGACATTCGTGGACTAGGGGAGGAGATTAAAGAGCCGGTCATCGTCAAAAAGGTTCTAAGATCTCTTCTTCCCCGGTTTGATTCAAAAGTCTCAGCTATTGAAGAAGCCAAAGATCTGAATGCATTTTCCAGGATGAATTACATGGTTCTCTAACTGCCTATGAGATGCGCATAGGAAAGACGTCTTCAACTGATAAAGAAGCGGCCTTCAAAGTTCAGAAAAAGGCAAAAGAGACTGCTGGTCATGATGTTGATTCTGATGATGATGAGCTCGAGGCTCAATTTGTTAGAAAGTTGAAGAAAGGAAGCAATGGCAAGTATAAAGGGAAGCTACCCTTTAAATGCTTCAATTGTGGAGGTATTGGTCACTTTGCTGCGAAGTGTCCGCTAAAAGAAGACAATGATAATGACTCTTATGCTGAAAAGAGTAAAGGAAAGAGAAATTTCAGAAAAAGGGGCAAAGCTAAAAACTTTCTATGTCAACAAGATGACAGCACGTCTGAAACTTCAGACGATGATGAATCAACCGAAGCTCTCTTCATGGTCACTGTTGAAGAAGAAGAAGAGCTAGATCCGGAAGAGGATGAGAAGGCTGAAGTTAATCTTGAAGAGGAACTCATAGCCGCACTTGAGGAGCTAAGCATGGAACGCAAATCAAGTAAGAAAAATCTGAAACTTCTCCATGAATCTGAAAGTTCTATTATTGCTTTGAAAACTCAAGTAGAAGAATATAAAAGAATGGTAGAAGTCCTTGAAAACCAAATAAGTCTCAAAAAGGAAGAGGCTATGAAACTTGAAACTGAGATCGCTAGAGCAAAGGCTGAAAATTTGGAAAATAGCAAAAAACTCAAAGCGCTCCAAGCGATTGAAGGGACTATGAAACTCAATGAACTACTGAAAGTTCAAAGACCTGCCCATTTCAGATTTGGTCTAGGATTTGAGAAAGGTGAATCCTCTAAGATTGCACCTCCTGAAAAGAAAGAGTTTGTGAAGCAAGTCACTGCACCTTCTAACTCTATGAAGCCCACTCAACCTAGAAAGGAGTCCATTCCTGTTAGAAAGGTAATGAAGATTAACCAGCCACAAAGAAGATACAAATTCTATGGTTATTGCTTTCATTGTAATATGTTTGGACATAAAAGAGCTGATTGCAAATTCTATGTAAGAAACAGCCCACTTGTGACTAGGAATCCTTTTTCAATCCTAAGTAGCCAAAAAATTGAGTGCTATATGTGTCATAATTATGGACACTTGGCTAGGGATTGTAGGTTGCATATTGCTAACAAATTTCAGGTTGAAAAGAAACCCAAGTTAGTCAAGGCTTGGAGAGCAAAGCAAAGTGCAGAAAGTCCCAAAGAATCTCTCATTGTGCAAACGGCATTCAATGCACAAAAGAAGGCAGCACCATGGGTCCTTGATAGTGGTTGTTCAAGCCATATGACTGGTGATAAAGAGAAATTCATCAAATTACAGCACTATGAAGGCGGTTCAGTGAAGTTTGGCAACAATGATGGTGCCAAAATCTGCGGAAAAGGTGTTATTCAGCTTATGGCAAACAAGATCAGATCGGAAGAATTCTTATATGTGTCTGGATTGAGACACAATCTGCTTAGTGTGAGCCAGATCTGTGACAAGGGTCATGAAGTTATCTTCAAAAAGAATGGGTTTGCCATCAAGAAGAGTAGCAACGGCAAAACAGTGGCAACTGGATCAAGAACTGCTGGAAATCTCTATACATTGTCAGATGGAGCTGAAAAGACCTGCTTGATGAGTCGGACAGAGGAAAGTTGGTTGTGGCACAAACGCCTTGGGCATCTAAGCTTTGATAACATGTCAAAGATTTGCAATTCAAAGGCTGTAAGAGGCATGTCTAAAGTTGAAAAGCCTTCCAATCCCATTTGCGACTCTTGCCAAAAGGGAAAGCAAACGAGGGTTATGTTCAAGTCAAAGGAGCATCATTCCAAGAAACCTCTTAAGCTAGTGCACACTGATCTCTGTGGACCGATGCGAACTCAAAGCACCAATGGAGATAAGTATTTCGTGTTATGCATTGATGATTATACTCGTATGACATGGGTATTGTTTCTTAAGCATAAGCATCAAGCACTTGATCGTTTTAAAGTGTTTAAAGCACAGGTTGAAAATCAATTGGAAAAACGTATCAAGATTTTAAGGTCTGATCGTGGAGGCGAGTTCACATCTGAAGAGTTCACTAAATATTGTGAACATCATGGCATTCAAAGACAGTACTCAGCCCCTAGAACTCCACAGCAAAATGGAGTTGTGGAACGGAAGAATCGCACCGTACAAGAGATGGCTCGTACGATGCTAAGTGAAAGCAAGATGGCTGACAAGTATTGGAAAGAGGCAATTCATACGGCTGTATACATTCAAAACCGATGCTTGATCAGGCCACATGAAGACAAAACTCCCTATGAGCTATGGTTTGGAAGAAAAGCAACAGTCAAGCATTTCAAAGTCTTCGGCAGCAAGTGTTACATCAAGCGGCCCGAACAAAATCCGGGCAAATTTGAAGAAAGAGCTGACGAAGGTATATTTCTGGGTTACTCCTCTACTAGCAAGGCATATAGGTGTCTTAACAAAAGAACCAGAAAAATCATAGAAAGTGCTGATGTGAGAATAGATGAGAATATTAAACCAAAGAATGCAACTCATAATGACAGTCCAGTTTATGAGGACTCGAGTGAGATTGATGATGAGAAGGCTGAATCTAATGATTCTGAGAAATCAAAGGATGACTCAGAAGATACCACACCTAAGAAGCACAGCACTTGGGTGGAGCAACACCCTAAGGATCAAATCATTGGAGATCCTAAGGCAGGCGTTCAAACTAGACAAAGTGTAGTTAGCAATTACTCACTTGTGTCCACCATTGAACCCAAGACTGTGGCTGAAGCCAGTCTCGATGATAGTTGGTTGAAAGCTATGCATGAGGAGTTGGAGCAAATTGAGAAGAACTCCACATGGGAACTTGTTCCTAGACCTACTGATAAGAATGTTATTGGTACTAAATGGGTCTTTCGGAATAAGCTGAATGAAGATGGTCAAGTCATTAGAAACAAAGCAAGGTTGGTCTGTAAAGGCTATGCTCAAGTTGAAGGCATAGATTTTGAAGAGACCTTTGCACCGGTAGCTCGTCTGCAAGCTATTCGTATGTTTCTTGCATTGGCAGCATACAAAACCTTCAAGGTATTTCAGATGGACGTAAAGTCAGCTTTCTTGAATGGTTTACTTGAAGAAGAGGTCTACATTGAGCAACCTGATGGTTTTCTCATCAGCAAAAATTCAGATCTAGTGTGCAAGTTGAAAAAGGCTCTTTATGGACTGAAACAAGCGCCAAGGGCATGGTATGCAAGGCTGGATCTCTATCTCCGCAAGATCGGTTTTGGAAAAGGAATGGTTGATAGCAATCTGTATGTCAAAACTGAGTTAAGCAAACAGCTGGTTGTCATTGTTTATGTTGATGACATAATCTTTGGTGGCAATGATGAAGAGATGTGCAGGAATTTCGCTGAAGAGATGAAGAAAGAATTTGAGATGTCAATGCTTGGAGAACTAAAGTTCTTTCTTGGTTTACAAGTTCAGCAGCTGAAACATGGTATCTTCATATCACAAATGAAGTACATTAAGGAAATGCTGAAACGGTTCAACATGGAAGACAGCAAGCCAGTGAGCACACCAATGTCAACGAACACGAAGCTTAGCAAAGATGATAAGGCCTCGTCCGTTGATCATACCACCTATCGCTCTATGATAGGAAGCTTGCTCTACTTGACTGCTACAAGACCAGATCTTCTACAAGCAGTATGTATGGTTGCACGTTTTCAAGCGGCACCAACTGAAACGCACCTAACAGCAGTGAAAAGAATCTTTCGATATCTGAAAGGTACTATGGAGCTTGGTATCTGGTATCCCAAAGGCAAATCCTTCACTCTTGTTGCATATTCTGATGCCGATTGGGCTGGATGCGTAGATGATCGCAAGAGTACTAGCGGCGGCGCATTTTATCTTGGAGAAAGATTAGTTGCTTGGCATAGTAAGAAGCAAGACTCAGTATCCCTTTCGACAGCGGAAGCGGAATATATTGCAGCGGCAACTTGTTGTACGCAAGTGTTATGGATGCGGCAAATGCTCTCTGATCTAGGAGTTCCTACAACGGATCCTACGCCGATCCTATGTGACAACACGAGTGCAATTCATATATCTAAGAATCCTGTTCAGCACTCTCGAACAAAGCATGTAGCAATTCGTTATCATTTTCTTAAAGATAAAGTTGCTGATGGAGAGGTCAAGTTGGAATATGTTCCAACAACTGAGCAAGTGGCTGATATTTGCACGAAACCTCTGCCAAAGGAAGTCTTCGAGTATCTCCGAAAAAAGTTAGGAGTTACTCACTCTCCTAAACCGTAGGAGTTGTGCTTGAAAGGGGGAGCAATGCATTCATTGAATATCCTATTCGCTCCTCGGTTTGGTCCCTTTGGACTTGTTGTCAAAAGGGGAGAGATGTTATGCTATGAAAGCTAGGAAGAGATGTTATGCTATGAAAGCTAGGAAGAGATTGTTGACAGTGCATGGTTGTTATTTCAGAATTTCAGAATTGGTTCCAAGTAAGTTTTGAAAAGAACTTGGAAGAGCTGCAAGCTGGAGTTGAAAGTGTTGAAGTTCCAATAGTGTTGCCAACAATTCCAACTCAAACCAATACTTTGAGATATTAATTCCTTCAATTCTTCAAAGACTGCTCATGAAGAAAGAAGAAGCTGCTGGTGTGTGTTGCTGTGTGCTGATGTGGTGACGTTTTCTACAGCAATTGTGGACGAGATTATGCTCTAGAAGATGGTGATTCGTCCATGAGTTAAGTGTCTCTCTGTTTATGCTTTAATTTCAATTTGTAAGGGATTGAGAGAGAGAGAATTGTAGAAGGGAAGGGCTGTAGACAGAATTTATCTTCTATTCTGTTCTTACATCAAGTTGGTGCTTGGTGTTTGGGGTTTGGTGATCCTATCTGTTGGTGCAGATAAATTGTAAAGGGAGTCGGTGCTTCCTAGATAGTTGGTGCTATCTGAAACTAAGGGTTGGTGCTCTTTGTCGTTGGTGCGACTAAATAAGATTCAGATCTGTCCCGGATTGGTGTTCGGACAGTCTTTGAACCGTGGACGTAGCCTTTCGGTGAACCACGTTAAATCTGGTGTCATTGTGTGATTTGACTTGTTTTGTTGTTGAATTGGACCTGTTTTTAGAAATCACTGATTCACCCCCCCTCTCAGTGATCGCGGTATCCAACAGATGGACCGCGCTCCTGCTCGGTTCTACCGAGGTCAGCGGACGTGGGAGTCCGTCGGGTCCGACCCTTTCGTAACCGGGGAGCAAGGGCGTGCATCAACATTTCTTTTTTTGTGTGGGTGTGCCAGATTTTCTATTTTACTTGGAATTGCAAGTGGTGATCCGGAGATCAACCTTCGCAAGTAAAAAGGAAATCAACTTCTTTCAATTTTTCCATTGCACATATATTTAAGAAAAGAGACATTTTCTTGGTTTGCCATGAAAGGCAATTTTTTTGGCATTTATAGCCGATTTTGGCGTTTATAGCCGATTTTTGGCGTTTATAGCCGATTTTGGCGTTTATAGCCGATTTACAATCCTTATCAATAATGAAAGACAAGAGTTGTGATTTTTGTCTCTTTTGAAAAAATACAAACTACGATGAAAAGCAAGAAAATGAGGATCTAACTTCTCAGGAGATTGTGGGGGACCCGTTTAGATTGACGGTCGCAAGCCATATGTGGGCTTCGCCATCATCCATGCAGATGAGAATAGAGGATGCTATTGATTCGCTTGGCTTGGCTATAACCTCAGGCTTTTAGAGAACAAAGACCAAAAGAAGGTCCTATGTCCAATAAAAAGCCGAGTAGACGGGCTTGAAAAGCCATGTCTAAGCCATTGGCGGCAGAAGGAGAAGGCAAGGACCTTGGAGGGGGGGGTACCCCCCAAGGGACTTTGGTCACCTTGTAGCAGTGGTCGGTGTAGGATTTCAGCAGAGTTTTCTCTCTTAGATTTCTGATGCCCCTTTCTGTCTGAGTTTCCGGGTTTTCTGCAGTCTATTGTCTGTGTGTCTGCTGTTTGTGATGATCTTTTCTTCTTGGAGAGCTCTCCTATTTATAGGCTTTTAGGTGGCCATTTAGGAGGGTTTATGAGCCTTGATTGTCATAAAGCTACATAAAGGGAGGAGTTACAAAATTGAATTCTTTATTTTGTAACTCCTTTTTCTTGGCTTCTGATTGGCCGGAGGAGATTGAGGACATTTAATCGCCTTTAATCGCCATGATGGGAGGAGTTTCATGGGTTAAATGCCATGAATCTTTTGACTTGTAACTCCCGGATGCTTGCTTCTGATTGGTCCGTCCAAAGAAATGGATTAATGACTGTAATAAAGCTAGTCAATTAATCGCATTAAGTGGTCGCCGAGCATCTGAAGAGTCGCGGGCCGTGCCGCGTCTTTTGGGATTCTTCTGGTGATGATCATCGATGGATCTTCATGTAGATCGACATCAGATGACCATGTAATTTCAGGTGTTTGTTGCCAACGGCGGGTCGGTGCCATCTGTCCTGTCGATTTCTCGATCGGTCGGGTAGAAAGCACACTTTTTTTGGTTGACCGGGTGGCGATCAATATTGTTTTCGATACTCTTGATTATTGACCCGTGTTTTGGACGGATGTCAGAGGATTTGGTGTCTCAAAAGCATGAATTTTGGAAAGTACCAGAGGCTGGGCGCTTCGAATCGCGAAAAAACGGTGAAAACCGGGGTTTCCGGGGCCTTCCCGGCGACCCCGGGATCCAGGGTCGCAAGGGTCTGCGACCCTTGAGGGTTTTTCCCCCCTTTTGTCCCGTTTTGTGTCCGTTTTTTGCTGTTTTTCGATTATTTTTTCTTCTGTATTTTTCCTTGAAATTTTTGACCATTTATTGGCCTGATTTCCCTGTAGGAAACCTGATGAGAATCCTTGCATTTTATTTTGCCAAGTTCCCAATTTCCTGAGAAAGCCGAAGACTTTGTCGCGCAGAGCTGCCGATTTTCCGTCAGAAGCTGAAACTGGGACAAACGATGTCGGAATGACCTGAAATTTGGTGTGGAAGCCTCCTGAGCAATAAAT
The DNA here is from genome assembly GCA_012931725.1 of Litsea cubeba. Classification (NCBI taxonomy): domain Eukaryota; kingdom Viridiplantae; phylum Streptophyta; class Magnoliopsida; order Laurales; family Lauraceae; genus Litsea; species Litsea cubeba. Next base: position 45,781,326 of record CM022950.1, read on the forward strand.
AAGACCAACCATAGGCTTTGTTTGAGTTTTGAAGCCGTTTGGGGTCCTATCACCAGTAGACTTGCTTTTGTCGCGATGAAGATGTCGCGGTTTGATGTGCGGTCAACCGATGTCCGATTGACTTGAAATTTGACAGGGAACCTATTGGAGTCATTTTAAGATGATCCATAGGCTCTGTCTTGGAAACCATGGTCCCGGAGAGCTTTGCCGCCGAGAGGCCTGATTTGGCTTCCGAGCGTCAAACTATGGTCAAATGTTGTCGAAATGACCTGAAATTTGACGTGTAGCCCTTTATAAGCATTTTGAAGCCGTCCATGTGCTCTATCTGATGAGTAATGGCCTCGGTGGTTCTCGCCGCCGAGAGGCTTGATTTAGCTGTTCGAGGGTTGATGTAGGGTCAAACGTTGTCGGTTTGACTCGGAACTTGACGTGGAGCCTTTTGGAAGTATTTTGAGACCATCCATCGGCTCTGATCGAAGATCTGGTGTCTCCGATGCTTTTGCCGCCGAGAGCTCCTTTTTGGCTGTCGGAGAAGCGAAGTTAGGCCAAATGATTTTGAAATGGCCCGAAACTTCTTGTGTACTCCTCTTTTAGCTGTCTTGAAGAATCTTGCAGTTTTTGTTTGATTCTGACAAGATTTGATTTTTTGAAAGTAGCATTGCCTATTTATGGCAGGTTGCGACTTCATGTAGCTCTTTGGATCTTGAAGAGGCAAAGTGACATTTTTGGTGCCAACATACAGTACGATCCTCTCAGATTTGATCTATGGAATTCAATAGGGAAGGCACATCTACCACCAAGCCACCTTTCTTTGAAGGTAGTAGCAATTATGCTTACTAGAAGGTAAGGATGACTGAGTTTTTACGTTCTCTTGATCATGATGTTTGGCAAACAGTTGTGAATGGTTATAAATCACCTACTATGGTAGTTGAAGGGAAAAAGTATTCTCAAACTAGTAGCTGACTGGACCCAAGGAGAAAAGAACCAGACCCATTGGAATGATAGGGCTATTAATGCTTTTTATAATGGCGTTACTCATTCAGAGTTTTGCAGAATCTCTACCTGTACGACTGCAAAAGAGGCTTGGGATCTCTTGAGAATAGTGCATGAAGGCACTGATATTGTTAGGGAGACCAAAATTCAAAATTTAACCTCTGCCTTTGAGACTACACATATGAAAGAGGAAGAGACCTTTGATGATTTCAATGCCAAATTTGGTCACATTGTTAATTCTAGTTTCAATTTGGGAGAACCCTTTTCTAGACCAAAAAGTGGAAAAGAAAATTCTTTGGTCTTTGCCCGAAAGATCTTAGTGAAAAGTGATTGCTATTGAGGAACATACAAATCTCAATGAACATCCTGTTGAGGAACTTGTTGGTAACTTACAAACTTTTGAAGCAAATCATTGTTCTAATAAGAAATCCGAGGGTATTGTTCTCATGCATCTAAAGTTACCAATGATGATGAATCTGATAATGATTTTGATGATGTAGAACTTGAGGCTTTGTTTGTAAAAAATTCAAGAAATATCTTAATAACAACAAACCAAATCTCAAAAAGGAATTTCCAAAGAACAAAAGCTTCAACAAACCAAAGGGTGTGCCCAAGTATGATTAAAACTCATCTAAAACTGCTACCAAACCTATTCAATGCTTTGAATGTCAGGGTTTTGGCCACCCAGCTTCTGAATGTGCCAACATGTTAGAAAGAAACAAATGAAAGGCTTTGAATGTTTCTTGGGAAAAAGACTCTGAGAATGAAAACAGAGAAAATGAGTCACAATCCGAGTCTGCTAAATTTGATGCTAACTCATTTGTTGAGTAGGGGTCATCTGACAAAGTTTCCAAATCAGATGATGAGTCAAAAATTAATGATATTTCTGATGAAGAATGGGATATTGAAGTTGTTTATAAAAAACTTCTCAAAGATTCGCTGCGTTTATCCTGAATAAACGATAAACTCTCTCACAAACTGAAAGATTCAGAATCTCAAAATTCAATCTTCTCTTTTGAACTTCATGATGCTCGTGCTAAGGTAAGCTAGTTAGAATCCCAACGTGCGATTTTATCTGACACTGTTATTGCTGCAAGAAAAGAAAAGGATTTGACTGCACAATATGAGAAAGTTAGAAAAGAACTGGATTCTTTGCAAACGAAGTGCAACATGCTGAAGGCTGAGAAGAATGATGTGAGTGGGAAACTTAGAATGACTCTAATTGAATTACTTTCGGCCAAGTCTTCGCTTGATCGAATGAAAAAAGGATCAATTGATGAAATTTTGATGTAATAAAGGAGTGAGAAACTAAAGACTGGCCTTGGATTCAACCCAGAGTCCTCTTCATCTATGCAATCAGGTAACTCCATTTTTGTTAAAGGGACAGCCTTGCAACCCAGCATTCTTGTTAATCCTAATGCTAAACATGCGAACTTGAGATCAAATAAGAATGTACCTAAGCCCGGATTTATCCTAATTTGTCATTTTTGTGATATAAAAGGACACATTCGGCCACATTGTAACAAAATGCGAACACAAATGGATAATCAACGAGGAAGGGATCCACATCTCCTCAAAAGATCAAGACTAAATCAATCTGGGTTAGAAAGTCTGATCTTCACTGTAATGTGGTCCTAACTGCTCTTACTGCAAAAGACTCGCATGTCTAGTACTTGGATAGTGGATGCTCTAGACATATGACTGGCAATGAGTCCTTATTTACCTCAATATTGGAAAGTTGTGATGGAGGAACTGAAAAATTTGGTGATAGAAGCAAATCAAAGATAGTCGAAAAAGGTACAGTGTCTATACCAGGTATGTCCAACCTTTCTAATGTTTTCCTGGTAAATGGACTGAAAGCTAATCTGTTGAGCATCAGCTTATTATGTGACTCACACCATGACGTCCATTTTTCTCTAAATGACTGTCTGATTGTTGATAAAAATGGAAATAATGTACTTCATGGAGTGCGAACTTCTGACAACTGTTACGTCATTGCCACCAAATGCAAGATGACATGTAACACAGCAATGATTAGTGACATAGACTTGTGGCATCAATGTTTAGGCCATGTTAATCATATGGACCTGGACAACTTGGCAAAAAATGAAACAATAATAGGGTTGCCCAAACGTTTAAAAGCACCAAATATTGTTTACGATCCCTGTTAGATTGGAAAACAAATAAGGTCCTCACATAAGAAAGTTGATGCCTTAACCACCACCAGGCCGCTTGAATTACTGCATATGGATCTAATGGGTCCTACAAAATCTGAAAGGATTGGCGGTAAGAAATATATATTTCTGACTACTGATGACTTTTCGCGGCTTATGTGGGCTAGTTTCCTTAAAGAGAAGTCCGAGACATTTGAAGTTTTTCTTGATTTATGGACTTTACTCATTAATGATAAAGGAAAAGCTTTTGGTGGTGTAGTACGTATCCATTCAGACCATGGAACCGAATTTCAGAATTCTTATTTTGAGTCTTTTGTTCTAAGCACGATATCAAACATGAATCCTCTGCTCCAAAAACACCACATCAAAATGGAGTTGTTGAGAGGAGAAATCGAGTTGTGCAATGTTGACACCAAAAATGTCACTTTGCTTCTTCAAGACCCAAAAAGCTACATGAAGTCGCAACCTGCTATAAATAGGCAATGCTACTTCCAAAAAATCAAATCTTGTCAAAATTAAACAAAAACTGCAAGATCCTTCAAGACAGCCAAAAGAGGAGTACACAAGAAGTTTCGGGCCATTTCAAAATCATTTGGCCTAACTTCGCTTCTCCGACAGCTGAAAAGGAGCTCCTGGCGGCGAAAGCATCGGAGACACCAAATCTTCGATCAGAGCCTGTGGATGGTATAAAAATACAACCAAAAGGCTCCACGTCAAGTTTCAAGTCAAACCGACAACGTTTGACCCCCTATCAACCCTCAAATAACTAAATCAAGCCTCTCGGCGACGAGAACCACCGAGGCCATCACTCATCAAAAAGAGCACATGGACAGCTTCAAAATGCTTACAAAGGGCTACACGTCAAGTTTCAGGTCATTTCGACAACATTTGACCATACTTTGATACTCGGAAGCCAAATCAGGCCTCTCGGCGACGAAGCTTCCCGAGACCATGGTTTCCAAGATAGAGCCTATGGATCATCTTAAAATGACTTTAATAGGTTCCCTGTCAAATTTCAGGTCAATCGGACATCGGTTGACCGCACATCAAGCCGAGACATCTTCATCGCGATAAAAATAAGTCTACTGGCAATAGGACCACAAACGGCTTCAAAACTGAAGTAAAAGCCTATGGTTGGTCTTACTTATTGCTCAGGAGGCTTCACCCCAAATTTCAGGTCATTCCGACATCGATTGACCTAGTTTCAGTTTCTGACGGAAAATCAGCAGCTCTACGCGACGAAGTCTTCGGCTTTCCCGGAAAATTAGAAACTTTGCACTCCAAAATGCGAGGATTCTCATCAAGTTTTCTATAGGGAAATCAGACCAATAAATGATAAAAAATGTCAAGAAAAAATACAGGACAAAAGGGGGGAAATTCCCCCCATGGTCGCAGACCCCTACGACCCTGGCCCATGGTCGCCAGCTACCATGGAGCCCGGAATCGCCGGGTTGGCCCCGGAAGGCCCCTTTTTCGTCGTTTTTCGCGATTCGAAGCTTTCGTCTCCTGGGATTTTCCAAGATTGATACTTTTCAGGTGCCAAATCCTTTGACATCCGTCAAAATCACGGGTCAATCATCAAGAGTATCAAAATTAACAATGACCGCCAACCGGTCAACCAAAAAAGTATGCTTTCTACCTGACCGATCGAGAAATCGACAGGACAGATGGCACCGACCCGTTGTTGGTAACCAATACCTGAAGTTACATGGTCATCCGATGTCGATCTACATGAAGATCCATCGATGATCATCGCCAGAAGAATCCCAAAAGAGGCGGCCAACCCGTGACTCTTCAACTATTCGGCGACCACTTAATGCGATTAATTGACTAGCTTTATTGCAGTCATTAATTCATTTCTTTGGACGGCCCAATCAGAAGCAAGCATCCGGGAGTTACAAGTCAATTGATTCATGGCATTTAACCCATGAAACTCCTCCCATCATGGCGATTAAAGGCGATTAAATGCCCTCAATCTCCACCGGACAATCAGAAGCCAAGAAAAAGGAGTTACAAAATAAATGAATTAAAACTTGTAACTCCTCCCATTATGTGGCTTAATGACGATTAAAGCCCATAAACTCTCCTAAATGGCTACCAAGAGCCTATAAATAGGAGAGTACTCCAAAGAAATCCAGATCGGAAAAACGAGATCAGATACAGACATCACATCCCAGATCAGAAAAAAGCATAGAAAATTCGAGAGAAAGAAGAAAAAAGACTTTGCTGAAGTTCTGCACCGGCCACCGCTACAAGATGACAAAAGTCCCTGGGGGGGGGGGTATCCCCCCCCCAAGGTCCTTGCCTTCTCCTTCTACCTCCAATGGCTTAGACGTGGGTTTTCAGCCCGTCTACTTAGTGTTTTATTGGACATAGGACCTCCTCTTAGTCTTTGTCCTCAAAAAATCTGAGGTTATAGCCAAGCCAAGCGAATCAAGAGCATCCTCTGTTCTCATCTGCATGGATGATGGCGAAGTCCACATATGACTTACGACCGTCAATCCGAACGAGTCCCCCACAATCTCCTGAGAAGTTAGATCCTCCTTTTCTCGCTTTTCATTATAGTTTGTATTTTTTTAAAAGAGAAAAAAATCACAACTCTTGTCTTTCATTATTGATAAGAATTGTAAATCAGCTATAAATGCCAAAATCGGCTATAAATGCCAAAAAAATCGCCTTTCACGGCAAACCAAGAAAATGTTTCTTTTCTTAAATATATGTACAATGGAAAACTTGAAAGAAGTTGATTTCCTTTTTACTTGCGAAGGTCGATCTCCGGATCACCACTTGTAATTCTAAGTAAAATAGAAAATCTGGCACAACCATACAAAAAAAAAACGATGATACCCATTTCTGCCCCTGGGCACGAAAGGGTCATACCCAATGGACTCCCACGTCCGCCGACCTCAATAGCACCGAGGATCGAACGCGTGGTCCATCAAGCTGGCTACACCCGGTGGGACTCGTTCATTTGAGAACACGATGCTAGAAATGAAATATTTGCATATCAGATCTTTTGTTCTATGCTTATACTTATTTTCTCGATTCCTTGGCTACTTTCTAATTGGTGGCCTATGTTGGATTTTGCATCTAAAAAAAATGAGATGAGATTTTTTGGAAATTTCTAATTCTTCGAATTTATTTCCACTCTCTCTTTTCAAAAAAAAAATTAAAAAAAAATCAGATTTTTCAGTTTGGATTCAAAATTGAGAAGCCTTGATCCTTTCCTATCGTTCATCGTGCTTCCCGAAATGTTGAACCTGTTCGACTAAGGTTTTGGACCATTGTTTCTCTTAGATGAGTTCATTAAAGATATAAAAAAAATAAAAATAAAAAATAAAAAAATCAGATTTTCAGTTTGGATTCAAAATTTAGAAACCTTGATCCTTTCCTATCGTTCATCGTGCTTGCAGAAATGTTAAGCCTGTTCGACTAAGGTTTTGGGCCATCGTTTCTCTTCGATGAGTTCATTAGAGATCTAAAAAAATAAAAAATAAAAAATCAGATTTTTCAGTTTGGATTCAAAATTGAGAAACCTTGATCCTTTCCTATCGTTCATCGTGCTTGCAGAAATGTTGAGCCTATTTGACTAAGGTTTTGGGCCATCGTTTCTCTTCGATGAGTTCATTAGAGATCTAAAAATAAAAAATAAAAAATAAAAAATAAAAAATCAGATTTTTGAGTTTGGATTCAAAATTGAGAAACCTTGATCCTTTCCTATCGTTCATCGTGCTTGCAGAAATATTGAGCCTGTTCGACTAAGGTTTTGGGCCATCGTTTCTCTTCGATGAGTTCATTAGAGATCTAAAAAAATAAAAATAAAAATCAGATTTTTCAGTTTGGATTCAAAATTGAGAAACCTTGATCCTTTCCTATCGTTCATCGTACTTGTAGAAATGTTGAGCCTGTTTGACTAAGGTTTTGGGCCATCGTTTCTCTTCGATGAGTTCATTAGAGATCTATAAATAAAAAATAAAAAATAAAAAAATCAGTTTTTTCAGTTTGGATTCAAAATTGAGAAACCTTGATCCTTTTTAATCGTTCATCGCGCATGAAGAAATGTTGAGTCTGTTTGACTAAGGTTTTGGGCCATCGTTTCTCTTCGATGAGTTCATTAGAGATCTAAACATAAAAAATAAAAAATAAAAAATAAAAAATAAAAAATAAAAAATAAAAATCAGATTTTTTAGTTTGGATTCAAAATTGAGAAACCTTGATCCTTTCCTATCGTTCATCGTGCTTGCAGAAATGTTGAGCCTGTTCGACTAAGGTTTTGGGCCATCATTTCTCTTTGATTAGTTAATTAGAGATCTGAAAAAAATAAAAAATAAAAAAATCAGATTTTTGAGTTTGGATTCAAAATTGAGAAACCTTGATCCTTTCCTATCATTCATCGTGCATGCAGAAATGTTGAGCCTGTTTGACTAAAGTTTTGGGCCATCGTTTCTCTTCGATGAGTTCATTAGAGATCTAAAAATAAAAAATCAAAAATCAAAATTTTCAGTTTGGATTCAAAATTGAGAAACCTTGATCCTTTCCTATCGTTAATCGTGCTTGCAAAAATGTTGAACTTTTTCGACTAAGGTTTTGGGCCATCGTTTCTCTTCGATGAGTTCAATAAAGATAAAAATAATAATAAATCAGATTTTTCATTTTAGATTCAAAATTGAGAAACCTTGATCCTCTCCTATCGTTCATCGTGCTTGCAGAAATGTTGAGCATGTTCGACTAAGGATTTGGGCCATCGTTTCTCTTCGATGAGTCTATTTAAGATCTAAAAAAAAAAAAAACATAGACCACTAAGGTTAAACCAACTGTGTTATTTGATTACGGTTGATTCAAGAAAAGCCTTGTCTAGAGTGTGGAGACAACTTGACTGTTCTAGGCAAAGGGTCCTCCAAACGGGTTTATTAAGTAATCCTACCCTTACCTGGGGGCAATTCTATCAATCGAGATTTCATAAGACCGGGTTAGGAGGCCTATGTGTACTCTTTCATTTTTTAAATAAAAGATTTTTCAAAATAAAAATTTTAAAAAAAATTAAAAAAAAAAGATTTTTCAAAAAAAAAATCTTAAAAAATAAATAAATAAAAAAGATTTTTTTCAAAAAAATATTAAAATTTTTTTTTTAAAAAAGGATTTTTTTAAAAAAAATCTTCACAAAATAAAAAAAAGCTTCCGTCATTTTTTGGGCTCAGATCGGGGAAATTTTTGTCTCCTCCTTTCTGAGCACTGGCGCTCGTGGAAATCGTTGAGCCTGTGTTTAGATTGGAAAGCCTTTTGCTCTATTTGATGAACCCGATCTTGACCTTTCAAGAAAACAAACTCGTCATTTTTTTATTCAGATCCGAGAAATTATGGTTCATTTCCTTCTGAGTACTAGCGCTCGCAGAAATCGCTGAGACCATATTTGGATTACCATCTGCTCTCTTTGATGAATCCAATCTTGACCTTTCAAAACAGAGAATCTCATCTCATGGATGCGGTCTCCAAACATTTGTGTCTAGTGGTACAGTCCTTTCAGGGTCTACTGTATTCGCGACCGGCACATTTGTAACCCCAACCTTATATTCTTCTTACATCGAGCAAGCTCTGCTTCTCGATAAGTCGAATTTAGGTTCACAATTGCTTCTAGCAGTCACTGGGACACTCATTCTGGGCTTACCATACCTGCGATCAGAACAATTGTACCCTCCATGGTTTTTTACCTTCTTCATATTGCTTGGGTCATATCCCTCGAGCGATTTGAAAAGACAAAACCATAGGATTCCCCATTTATGATCATTATTCTTGTGATTACTAATGGATGTGGTCTTGTTTCAGAAATTTTTCGAAAAACTAACAATGGCAGCTTCGCTAACGATTACTTTCGATGAGAACAAGCACCAGCTCATGCTTCAACAGAAGTAAACCACGCACACCTATAAGCGCCCCATTAGCTGCCGAAGCGTCAACTCCCTCGGCAACTATCTGAACTCCGGGTCGACCTCGACTCCCCGGACTATCGTCTTTAGGATGCTGGGACCATTCCCACTTCCCGAGGAACAAATTGCTCCTTCCAAGAAGCAGAAGCTCGCCTCTCAACGGGTCACTACCATGACACCAAAGGAGGGCACCAAAAAGCCCGAAGCCCGTGGCACCCGCACGAAGCCTCGACCCACAAACGACCAGGTCTATCCTAAGACTTGGTCCCAAAGACCTTCACCAAAACAAAGAAGGTCCCAAACATCCACTAACCCAACATACCTGGGCCCACTCAAGGAGAACTAGTTCTTCCCTCTTGCCTACATGAAAGAGGAGAGACCCATCTCCAACCTAACTCCCAAGTCAACCCAGCATGAGTCGGCTTGTTCTTACAAGCCCAAAATCAGATCATGCATCACAAAGCCTCTACAAGCACCTGCTAAGGCCTGCAATCCTTTGGTTCGACCCTTCATATCTACAGGGGCAGAACTCGAAAAATTCAAAGCTTCGCTGCAACAGGTGAATGACCGGGTCCGCATCCTATCCTTGCCCAGCTACAAAGAAGATAGGCTCGGCTGCTGCGCTCGAGGGAGCACATCTTTCATTGTCAAAGCCCAGCCGGAGTTGACCGAAGCTCAAATTGCTCGACGCATACGCCACCGCGTGTCGTATCGACAAAAGAGACTAGAGAAGCAAAGGACCCAGCCTTCTACGCTTCAAGTCTCTCACAAATGGGTCGAAAAAGAAAGACCCAACCAAGTTACTGTTGTCCATATGGTTGGAAAAATCAGAAGACGCCAAAAGTCAGCAACAAAAATCCATGTCCGACGTCTGGTGACCCGCAACGTCTCCAAGTAAAGAAGAATCCCCTGCTCCTTCAAGCAAAGGATGGCAGAGTGATCCTTCCTCAAGCTCTTCATCAAAAAAAAAAAAGAGCCCTAGCTCAGTCACCAGGACAGTTTCTTCATTCGAATCTCGAGGGATGAACGTCCTGGTTACAAATTTTGAACCACCACCCCGCAATCCACCTCAAGATGATGCGATCACACGCATCCAGTATTTGGAACAAGGCCAGCAGAGAATTGAAACTCTGATGGAAAACTTTCTCATCGCCTTCCAAAATCAGGCAAACAATGAACCTCTTCCGAATCGTCAAGATGATGAGGTAAACGAAGAAGAAAATGAGTCACGTGCCCTTACCAAAAAGGACGTAAACAGTATCCTCGCAAAAGCAAAAGAAGAGGATATAATCAAGGAGCATGGGATCAAGCCACCATATCCCTTATGGATGGACTCGGTCCCGTTCCCTACAAAATTCAAGCATCCTACTCTCCAAACATATACGGGGAAAGGATCAGCCAGACAGCACGTCATCCACTTCAAGATCCTGACGGGAGCTATCGCGGATCAAGATGCACTCAAGATTCGCCTCTTTACAAGTACCCTAAAAGGTACGGCTTTCGATTGGTACTCCACTCTGCCAGAAGACTCCATCCAAAATTGGGCCATGCTAGAGACACGCTTCCTGACTCACTTCAAAGGTGAGGATCATCCCTCTACTTTGGCACAGCTGTGCAGCCTAAAACAGGGGGAGAATAAGTCAACATATGACTTCATTCATAAGTGGAAAGCAATGGCATACAAATGCTCTGATGTATTGCCACAAGCGTCGCTAGTCGACATTTGCCGAAACAACATGAGAGCTAGAATCCGCTCTATGATCATCGGCAATAAATCAAAGAACCTGGGAGAACTCCTAGAAGCTTCCATGGAAGCTGAAACGGTGATTAAAGACCTCAACAGTCAGAAATCATCAAGAAAAGAGCCAACCGCCATTGGAACCTCAAAACCAAAGAAAAAAGAGGTCCTCAATGTGCAAACCAAGTAAGCTCCTCAGCCACCAAAGAAAACTGCAAACAAAGCTGCTGGTAAGAGGCCTGAACTATCAGATGCCTTCAAAGAGCGAGTGGAAAAGAAATACCCGTTCGATGAAGATGTTGATGAAATATTCGGGGCTCTCGTGGCAAACGGCAAGCTCACTTTACCTGAACCCAAAAGACCGGGTGATGTTGGCAAAACCAATGATCCTCGGTACTGTCCATACCACCAGATGATCTCGCATCCTCTCAATCAATGCTTCGTTGTGAGAGAGAAAATAAACGAGATGTGGAAAAACGGAGTCATCACATTCGACAAAAACTATGGGTCTGCCTCTATCAACATGGTGTCATGTGGACAAACATCAAAATCACCGAAGAAGAAGATCACTACTTCCTTCAAGGTGATAAACTCAATCCAAGCATCCGAGGAACTGATTCTTTACCCAACACCAGACGGACAACCCATATGGGTACATCCTGATCTCCTAGAATATGAAAATTGGGAGGTCGTGAAAACAAAGCCTACAGCTCAACAGCGAAGGCAGGCTAGGAAACATCTCCTTAAGCTCAAACGGCAAGAGAAGACCCAGACAAAACAAGAAGTCGAATAAAAGGCAGAGGTTTCCTCTACCGCTTCACTGGAGGCAACAAAAACGTCCCTTCCAGAAAGGGGGTAAGAAAATTCACTCTCAGTGATTTCATGCCACCTCAATTCAAAGAAGCCACGCAGGGGGCATCATACTCTTGCAATTCGTTAGTTGGATTCTTCATTGATGGATACGAGTCCAGTGACACCGATGATGGATTCGAATCCAGCTACATCGATGAGTGGGAGGAATCCCTTGAAACAGGAGAATATCTCTTCGATGAAGAATGGGTTCCTGAGACTCATCTTATCCCAGTAATCTGGTATAACCCCTTACAGCCGCAAAGATCCTAGTTTGATGATGAAGAAGACCAAGAGGCTATACAAGAAAATGCTGTTGAACCAGCACCCATCATTGCTCCAGTGGAAATCAACTATGTTGAGCCACAAAGAGTTGATGAAGAAGAAGATTTGGCTCCCATGCCTGATCTTAAAGAATATGCAAGGATCTTGTAGCGTCTCGCTCTAGAACAAGAGCAAGACCGCGTCAACGAGTTTCCTCACAACCCAGAGCCTGAAGTCCCTGAAGACCATCAGGTACATCCTCCCTTAACTCCTGAAAATGGAGAAAATTGCTGGATAGACGATCCTCTTACATCCGAGGATGAGTCTGACTCCGATCAGGCAACGTCTCCTGTTAGAGCTTCCTGTAATGTGATAATTCGGGATTATAGCTCTTCCGAAGCATCGTCTGACGAGATCACTTACACTCCGACGACGCCTAACAATGTATCCTCTGGAGCCAGCTCATCTCACGTGACTTTCACTAAGACGACACCCTCTCAGGTTTTTTTTCCCGAGACTGTGACTTCAAAGCTCACACCCTTCCTGGCTGAAGAATCCCCAACTATTGATGCTTGGGACGATGAATTGGTCAACGAAGAAGAAAGGTTGCTGGATGTCGTTCAAGACTTGTTCCCGAAAAATGCTCCATGCAACACAATCACTGAGGATGGCACTCTGCTGTAGATACATCCACATCAAATGAAAAACGACAGCCTCTTGATCCTGAAGACAATCTTCCAAACGAAGACCCTTCTCAAGAAGCTCTCAAAGTTGGTAGAGGACCCGCTCTGGCCAGGACTATCACAAATATTACAACCAATCTTCCTTTACATATGTAAATCCTTCGGGAAAAGATGTTGTAAGTGCCCCTAGTGGCAACAATAATGAACATGCAGGCCCTAAGGAGGCTTTCAAGTATGACTTGATTGAACATTTCAAGCACATACCTGCATGTCTGCACATCCTAGATTTATTACGAATATCTCCGCACACTCATGATAATCTCATTTCAGAATTGCAAAAGCTGAATGAGGATGTTGACAAACATGCCCCGCAAGTCCTCCAAATTGAAATGGACTACCGGGTCAAAAACTCAGAAGCTTCCTCAAAGGGAGAAAAGAAAAAAACTGAGGGATCATGCATTGAATGCCTCTCGGTTCAAAAAGCAGCCAGTGCAACCATCGCCTTCACTAAGGACGACCTCCTAACTGGTGAAACAAGGCACAACCGACCCCTGTACTTCATAGGGTACATCAATGAAATGCCTATGTAAAGCGTTCAGATCGACCCAGGTTCTGCACTCTACCTCGTCTCCACTTCGGCTCTCGAAGAGTTGGGCATCCCACCCAGCAAGCTGAGCCACACATCTGTATCTATTTTCGGATACGATGGGAGTATTCAAAGGCCTATCGGCAAAATCAGGTTCAAGTTGTGGTTCGGTGATCTTATCTCTAAGGTCACTGTGTATGCAATAAAAACCCCTTCATGATACAACATCCTTCTCAGACGCCCCTGGATCCACGAGAATGGTGTTATCCCTTCAACTCTACATCAATGCATCAAGTTTGTTGGTGACGACGGCATGATACATCGAGTCTTTGCGGACAGAAAACCCTTCAAAAGCATGGTTTAAAATCTCGGTCTCGGTCGCGGTATCGGCCGGGCCGAAAAACCGATATATATCGGATATCGTCGCGGATATCGGTCCGTTGCGGTCGTCGCAGTGTGAATTTTTTTTAATCCAAAAAAATTCATAAAAATATCCAAAAAATCCAGAATATTAGAAAATACTGGAAAACAATATTTTTTTCCATTAGTAACAACAATAAATCAAAATCTCGGTCACCTTAAGTTATGAGTCATGTCTGTGTCGCTGATCGCTTTCTTCTCCAGTCTTTCATATAATGCAACCATTATTGATGCTCATGATCAATTTATTAATGTAAAATATAAAAAAATAAAGATAACATATCAATCATCATTTAATACTAACTCAATCATCAAATAAGTTGTGAAATTCATGACCTTGAAGATAACATATTAAAATCTAAAACATGATAGTGAGATAGATAAATCATAAAGCACTTGGACATCAAAAGGTTTATAGGTTACCTGAAATTAGAGGGGACTGGAGAGTAGAAACTAGAGAGAGATTGATGAATATGAGTGTATGACATATTGACAGCCTAATTCCAAGTGAAGTGTTGCCCAGGCTCAATATGATCATCATCATCATCATTTCTTCGGTATTGGTTAAAAAGATATGCTCACTATTGTTGCGCACCACCATTATTCTTGATAAGATGATGAACTATCTTGATCCCCTGTAAATTGTTCTTGGTAATTGTGCAGAAATGACATGAAATAGCTATGAGGGGCATAGAAAGGTTATTGGGGATCATGTGGTGGTGGGGGAAGCCTCCCTTGCTCAATTAGTATATGTTCGATACACGCCATACAATGATCGTGAATCATTAAAAGAACATATTTGTGATGAGATTTCAAAAAAAATGATATATTATAATTCAAATATTAAAAAATCTGAAAACAAAAGAATTGAAAAAAAAATTCAAAATCATGTGTATGAGTAGATTTAGCATAAAAATATGTAGATCTAACTTCTAAGTGAAGTACACAACACAAGTTACAAACCTTCATGAATTCTATGCTTCATATAAAAATAAAAAAGAAAAAACACATAAATACATAATAAAATATTTTAAGTTGATTTCTCTTACCTTGAATAATATTTTCTTGAAGAAAATATGCAAGAGGAATGTGTGAATGTGTGATGGAGGTATGGCTGCTGCTCTAAATAAGGAGTAAGGAGATGAGAGGAGAGGGGAAGAAGATGAAGATGGGAAAAAGTTAAAAAAATTAAGATTTGGGGTGATTTTAAAGGATCTCAACCGATATTTTGAAAATATCGGCCGAGATCCCGATAAGTACGAGATGATCATAATATCGGCCGAGAAATGCCGATATTTTGGAGATTTTTACCCCGGTATCGCCGATACCGATATCTCAACGAGATATCGTATCGATATGGGCCGATACCGGTTCATATCGGCCGATATGAACCGGTATCGGCCGCTATTTTAAACCATATTCAAAGGTAAAGAAGTTCACTTTGCAAACTCACAGATGTATGAAGGTGAAAAAGAAAGCACACAGCACCCTTTGCCGAATATCTCCAGAAAGATAAAGGCAAGGCTCCTCGACAATCACCGGAAGAAAACAAATCATCCGGTAAATCCGAAGAGAGCATTCAAACTCCCTTCATTATCTCTCTCAAACCTTCAAAGCCTTTGGTTATCACAACTAAAGTGAAGAAGGCAAAGCAAAAGTCTGGGGGCAAATTTGTTGTCTCTTTCGTGTCTATCATGCAAGACACGGATTCGGATTCAGAGCCAGAAGACGACACATCGTCAAGCCAAGCTGACACTCAGCAAGTTTAGCTTGCTCTTACTCTAATGGAGACAACTTCTGACATAGAAGATCCTACGTCAGCTTCCTTCGTTGTTCCAGCAACTTCAGTAAAGGAAAAGCCGATCTTCTTCCATAGATCGGATGCTTCTTCATCAAACTCCATGCTTGAACCTTTCCAAAATAAAGGTATGCCGCAACTATCCTTATATAGTCCTGTGGCACAAGCTATTATAAAGAAAATGGGCTATGACGCTCAAAACCCAGTCGGGTTGGGAGAAGGACGCGATATTCTCACACCATTGGGGCCCGCCTTGACCAAAAGCCAGTTGGAAGATTGGAGACTCTACGGCCATGTAGAAAAGTCTTCACACGGGCTAGGGTATGATCCCGGCACTCCCCTGAGACAGTTGACACAAAGGCTTAAAAGTCAATTTACTGACCAAGCCTCAACATCTCGTATCCATGAAGACATCGATCTCCCTAGATATCTCTTCGATGAGTCACCTGACAAATATCCAGGAAGCTCATTTAATTGGTACGATTTCTCTGACAATGAAGAGGAATTGTCCTATGGCATAGACGTGTGGTCTTCTAATCCAGAAGAACCCTCGTCTCTAAAAGAAGTACCTTACTTCGACACGGTTTCAATAGGCGATTGGGATCATCTCATAGCAAGCCTTGGGAAAATTGCCGATCAAGAAGACCCGTGGAAAGGAACAAAACCTTGGTCTGGAAATGCCCTTGAAACCCCAGAAAGTTTCGTTGAGCTGGAAGCCTCCGAAAATATTGTGGAGGAACCACCTACGAACCTTTCAACAGAAGATGCCGCATCCTACAGCGATCTCTTGGCCTTTTGAAGCCTGGGGTATGGACATCATTGGTCCTATTTCTCCCCCTTCAAGTAAAGGTCATCGCTTCATCTTCACCGCTACGAGTTATTTTTCCAAGTGGTCGGAAGCATTTGCACTCAACGAAATGAAGACCTCATCAGTCCTTCAGTTCCTGCGCACCAACATCATTGTCGTTTCGGCATACCCAAAAGATTCGTCCATGATAACGGACCACAATTCCGGGATCATCGATTCTACAGGTTCTGCGACAAATACAAAATCCAAACTGTCCTTCGACTCCATACAATCTGGCAGCAAACGGATTAGCAGAAGCTAATTTCAACAAGACACTCTGCAAAATCCTCAAGAAAATGGTCTCTAGTCACAAAAGAGACTGGAGCGACAAACTGTCTGAAGCTTTGTGGGCCTATCGAACCACCGTTCGAGGACCAACCCATAGCACACCATTCTCCTTGGTCTATGTATGCTAAGCTGTTGTACCCTTGGAAGTACAAATTCCTTCCATAAGGGGTATCCTTGCAAAATGACATGACTCAAGAAAACAATGTCAAATTGCGACTCCATGAGCTGGACAATCTCGATGAGAGACAACTCGAAGCTCGGCAAAGCATTGAACTTTACCAAAGCACGCATGGCAGGATCTTTTAAGGTCAAGTAATGCCCTTACAAAAAGGGTGACATGGTTCTTGCGGTAAAAAGATAAATGGTCTTTGCTCACAAATCCAAAGGCAAATTTGAGCCGAATTGGAGGGACCCTACGTCATCGACAAGGTTTTCTCCAACGGCGCATATGCACTCCTAAACATGGAGGGTGATAGATGTATGCTGCCCATCAACGGCAAGTTCTTAAAGCAGTACTACCCTTGAAGACTTACTCAACTGGGTAAGAGCAATGCCTGTACGGCCAAAACCGATTTCCAGGTACTCGATCTCTAAACCCAGTCTTTTTAGAATATTCATATTAAATGTTGAGATTTCTAGAAATTCAAACAATGCTTACTTTCACCGTTTCATTGTTCAAAAAAGTCCAAGCTTAGGAACCTTTCCCTAACTTGACCAAAATTTTCAACCTTTGAACCCAAAATTCATGGTTTGAAACAAAATCTGGATTCAGGGATTTCCACCCAAGTCCACCCGACCTTTTACCGCCTTAATGGTTTTAGGTCAAAACTTATGACCCAAGTGTCTTGAAACAAAAAAAAAATTATTTTTCAAAAACCGCGGGGAAGCGACGCTTAGTCGATACTCGCACAAATTGGAAGCATGCGAACCATGTTCGACACTTCCAAAATCACAAGGAAGCGACATTTCGTGGATACTTGCAAAATCCTAAAAAAAAACGTAGAGACGCAACATTTCAGTTGATATCCACGACCCAAATTTCAAAGGTTCGAAAAAACCTAAAAACCATGGAGACGCAATATTTCAGTTGATATCCACAACCCAAATTTCAAAGGTTCGAAAAAACCAAGAAATCATGGAGATGCAACATTGCATTTGATATCCATAACCCAAAGGTTCGAGAAAACCGCAAATTTCAAAAATCATGGGGAAACAACATCAAGTCAATACCCGCAAAACCAAAATTTTTGAAAAGCAAGGATGCGACATTCCATCGATACTCGCAACCGAATGAGCAAGGATGCGACATTCCATCGATACTTACAAGACCATTCAGCAGGGAGGCGACTTTTAGTCGATGCTTGCATTTTTTTAAAAAACCAAAATCGGCTATAAATGCCACCAAAATAGGCTATAAATGCCACAAACCGGTTATAAATGCCACCAAACCGGCTATCAATTCCACAAAACAAACCGGCGATCAATGCCACAAAACAAAACCGGCTATCAAAGCCACAAACCAAAAACTTGGCTTTCAAAAAATCCGGCTATAAATGCCACAAACCGGTTATCAATGCCACAAAACAAAACCGACTATCAATGCCACAAAAAACTGGCTCTCATGCCAAAATCGGCTTCCATGCCACAAAAAAAAATCCGGCTCCCATGCCAAAACAATCATTTGACAAAAGATTTTCACAAATGACAAGCTTTTGATCAAATCCCATTTACTAATTTCTTTCATCACAAAACGATTTAAGTGAGCGTAGGGAAAACAAAAAAAAGAGTACAAAAAAAATACATGCGGTACCAAAAAAGAAAGTGTTCACAAGCACTACAAAAAAAGGGTACTAAAAAAAAGAAGAAGGATAGTTTCTGCTACAAAAATCAGGAGCTCAACCAAAAATGGTTTCCCGCCAAAATTTCAACTCCTCAAGCAAACTTTTGGCCTCAACCGTCAGAGTTTCCAAGGCACGCTTCTTCAGGAACTTGCCATGAGATGCTGGAGAAGGTTGCTACCCTTCTTTCACACCGGGAAGCTTATCCCAACCAGTTTGCCATTGTTTGTCCTCTTGAAACTTCCTTTCGAGAACTCGATCAACATCTGCAACCCGGCAAATCAGAGCACTCTCCCTATCAAAAGCCTCTGTTATAGAGCCCACTTGGCAACGACTTGTCCCTTCAAATGCTCAAGACGTCTCTTGGCCTCATCGACCTCCCTATCAAGGATGTTAAGGTCATGTGTTATCCCAATGATGGCTAGCTCTTCTAAGTTCTTCTCTTGGACTAGCTACTTCCTACTTTGTGTAGCCTCATTCAGGTCAAACTTAGCCTTATCAGTAGGGTCCAAGAACATCTCCTTGAAGAACTGGTCGTCAGCAAAAGCAATGGTCTCAAACCACTTGTCACCCAGTGCAATGATCCTATCAACGATCGCCCCGGCACCTGTGACATCCAGACCAGCCTCTTGGCATCACCAAAAATCTCCTGCACATGCTGGATGATGCCAAATTCGGCATACAAGTGTCCAGCAAGGAGAGTTTCAATCCAAGAGCCCAGAACTCGCACCACCACTTTCTTCACAAAAAGAAGAGATGGCCCAGCTGAAGATTCTCCCCGCTCCATCGGTCGGCTGCTCGTGTCATGCTCCGTTGAAAGAGTAACAAAGGAACTCTTTCCAGTTGGAGCTGCTGGGGAAGGAATCTCAGCATGAGGTACCTCCTCCACTGTGTCAGAATTGGTTGCAAGAGTCTCTACCTCTGGATCAACCTCTGGCATCTCTTGCTCTGGTTCTGAAAGAAGCGACGGACTCTCCTCTGTCACTTCAAAACCTGCCAAAGAAATATAAAAAGGTATGAATATGATCATGTTTGAAAATCATTATCAAGGTTATTACTACAAAATACATTCTTCGACGACTGGTGGAACACTCTTTTCCTCCATGAACTCATCGGAAGCATCATCAACATTTGCGTCCATCGATGGTTCAAAGTCATCGGAATCCCGTGGCAAGTCAGCTGACAAGAAAAATGTTAGCAAACCAAGTCACAGAAAAAAAAAAAGAAAGCAAAAGAAGTTATACCAATTGGAGATTCTGGATTCACTCCAGAGTCCCTCGGTTCTTCTTCAGGTGCCCGATAGGATCCGTCACCGCCTCATCGGTTGGAACCTCAGGCATCGCCAAGTCTTCATCCTCTACTAAAAAAAAAAGGCAGGAGGGGGAGAAAGCAAATCAGAACATGGAAAAATCCCATGAAAAGAAATGGAAAGAGAAAGAGGAAGAATCATACCTTCACCGACGGTCTCTTCTTCTCGGCTTCTCTTTTCTGGAGGATCGTCAACATCCTCTGGCACCTCCTCATTGATAATAAGAGGAACTTCCAAATCAGGAGAACCTTCATGTTGCTCCTTGCTGTGATGATGACTCCTCTTCCTCTTACTTCTGCGGGCTCGCTTCTTAGAGGAACCTGCCGCACTGTCAAAGTCAGGTTTCCCACTTGACTTCTCAATGATGGTCTACTCTTGCCAGTAGACTCCACGGAAGCTCGCCTCTGTGCCGCTTGCATCCAAGCATTAAGCTCAGCTTCCTCCTGTTCTAGCTGCTCTAAAGCCTCATCAAGTATTTCTCGAACAGCTTCAGAACCAATGACGCCCTTGTTACCGAGAAAGCCTATCTTGTGCTTTTCTCCAGAAAGGAAGGCCCAAACTTCCTCTCGCCGGATGCCATCTGACTTTCCAAGGCCTTTTCCAGACGATAGCTTCACATCAAGCTCCTTCTTGGAAAGCCCTCGATATGCCGAAAAGCTCTCCACGAACCACTTTGTGAAGCCGGCAATCCGGGAAGTCGACAACACAGGATAAGAAATCATGGCAGTATTGTCTTCAGCACTATAGAAAGCCCATGCGTTTCTCTCGTCCTGTAAACCTCCAAAGAGCTTCACCATGCTTGAAGGCGCTCCAACAATGCCATGAGAAAAGCCCAACTGCAGTGCAAAGCGAGAAGGTACATACGGCTGGATGTCGACAAAAAGATGTCTGCGGTACACCATCGTGCCGACACGTATGCTGAAAAGTCACTCCTTCTCTGCATTTGTCAAGGAGTAATGCCTTCCCGACCCTGCCCTGGTAGAGTCGCGGGAGGCACCAAAATCAAAAGCCTTCTTCCGCAACTCCGGAGAAAGCTTCACTGAAGACTACCCCATCTCGACGTCCCTGAGCCGTCGGATCCTCATGCGGATACGGCCTTGCCCTTAACCAGTCGAATCATGAGAGGATCATCATCCTGTGCAACACCCTGCTGGTGGAAGCCAGGACAGTGGTATACAAACCACGAATAAAAGATATGGGCTGAAAATACCCTATTCATAGGGAGCCCAAGCCGAACCAAAAAAGCAGCAGCCTGCAGTTTGGTACACAAGTAGGAGTAAAGAGTTGGCACTAAGCAAGCTGCTCTCCAAACACCATCTGACAAGCCGGAAAAATACAATGTGGCCTGATGTGCGTTCCATTCCCTCCAGCAAAAACGGCCTCACCTAACCAATAAGTGAGGTAAACAGCAAGAACTCTCCGCAGTGCAATGTCAGGACATATGGCGTTTGTACTTGCAAAGAAATCTCTCAACTCTTCTTGCATAGCCAAAACTTCTTTGAACCCGGATCCTTAGCCTTGTCTTCCCAGGTCATGCTATCAGAAGGCTCACCACTTTCAAAGAAGTTAGGAGACGAAGAGCTGAAACTCTTCCAACTGCTGGATCTTACTTTTGAGCCCTCCTTCTCCTTCAAAATACCATAGAAGGCGACGAGCTGAAAGTACAAAAGCCTAAACTCCTCAGACTGCTCCTCGAGGACGCTGTCGATCGGTATAAACTCCTCATAGAGTTTGCCAAGGATGGGCAATCCAGTAATGGCGCTCAGCTCCTTCAAAGAGAAACAACGAAGGTATTGGTTTGTGGAAGGAATGACTCCAACATAGCCATGAAGGCCTCGTCGGAAAAGATCACGGTCTCCCTAAAGGCACGAACCGCATCAAAAATCCCGGCTTCCTTCAAAATGGTGCCACCAATCAGCAGGACGCGATCAGTCCATGACTTCCACTCGGAGTCAGCACTGAAACAGCCACGAAGTCGAAAAGGCTTCACCCAATTGCTGTCGTCACCGTTGAAAATGCCAAGGCCCACTGATCCCAAATCGACCAACAGATAATCAGAGCCCTGGTAGCCGCTGGCCGGCATCAACATGTCCATGTCAGCAGGCGACTTCTCCGCATATCTAGGAGAACCGCCAACAAAAACCCCGGTCTTGATTACATTCGTCCTTCTCACCCAGCTTGGAGGATTTTCCCTCTTAGAGCATGTGGGGGCAAGGCTCATGATCGAGACGGTGTGATCAAACGTCGACCGGGTAGCAACAATCTTCTTTTCACCATCAGCTGTGAAAGACAACTAAAAACATCTCCTCTGGTATGTCATGTCATCAGGGTCGGCATCACCAAAGAAGAAGGTAGGCTTGGGCAAAACCCTCTGATCGTCTATCACCCATGGACGACTGCTTACCATGATCTTATAAAATTCCTCTCCCTTAAAAGCGATTAGTCGCTGCCTCATCTCATCTCTGTTGAGGAAGTCACACTCTTCGAGGTTTCTCTCAACATACTGGACCTTCTCCCAAGCCTGCTGAATGGCCAGATTAGAAGATCTAGCAGATCGACGAGGTATGCTTGTAGTAGGCTCTTTACTCTTGTTCGTTCTGGAGGAACCACTTGCAAAGGTTGGAAAAGAAAAAGATCAATCATCAAAATGACAGAGTTTCGCTAAAAAAAAATCTGGCAAAATTTTGACATGACTCCTGGGCAATTCCAAAGAAAAAGGAAAATACCCCGAAAGAAATAGTAAGCTTGAAGATAGGCTCAACATTACTGCGAGCTCCGAAACTCCAAACTTTTGAAACCTCAAAGTCTCTGCAAAATCAGGAAGGGCTCAACATCACTGCGAGCTCCAAATTCCCAAATTTGCAAAAACTTTCAGGTATGCTATCACATCATGCTATCAATTCAATTTACAAAAGATAGTTTGCCAAAAAAATGCATTATCATGATGAGCAAAAAAAAAGAAAAAAAAAGAGAAAGTAAACAAAAAAAAGGAGTTGGCCCACAGGCCACGTGGTCGTACGGCCAGATCCTACGGATCTGTCCATACGGCCCACAAAAAAAAAACGTGCAAAAAGAAAAAGCACGAGAAAAAAAACATGTGAAAAAAAAGGGAAAAACACATGAAAAAGAAAAGAAAGAAACAAAAAAAAAAAGAAAGAACTTTTTTTATCATCCTATTTCCTACAATTGAGTTTTCTTGAGCAAGAAAACTTAGTTGAAGCCATTGATGGAGAAGAAGAAGAAAAGCTTGAAGATCTTGAAGAAGAAGAACTCTTGGCCTTGAAGCCCTTTTGGGATTGTAGCAAAAGAAAGCAATAAGAGCAAGAGATTCAACCTCCTCCTTGCTTTTATAGAAGAGAGTAAACCAAAGAAGAAAAGAAGAAAGAGGTAAGTGTTACTAATTAGTAACCTTACCAAAAGAAAGAAATTAGAAAGATTCTTTCCCAAAAGAAAGATATCTTGAGGGATTCTCTCCCAAAATGAAATCAATGAGAGATTTTCTCCCAAAAGATAGGAGATTTGAGATATTCTCTCCCAAAGAAAGATATCTTGAGATATTCTCTCCCAAAGAAAGATATCTTGAGATATTCTCTCCCAAAATAAAGGGAACATGAGAGATTCTCTCCAAATAAAGATATTCTTAGATATTCTCTATCCAAAGGAGATATTTTTGTTGGATATCGCGATCACTGAGAGGGGGGGTGAATCAGTGATTTCTAAAAACAGGTCCAATTCAACAACAAAACAAGTCAAACCACACAATGACACCAGATTTAACGTGGTTCACCAAAAGGCTACGTCCACGGATCAAAACCGTCCGAACACCGATCCGGTACAGGTCTGAATATATTTAGTCGCACCAACGACAAAGAGCACCAACCCTTGTGTTTTAGATAGCACCCACTATCTAGGAAGCACCTACTCCTCTTACAATTTATATGCACCCACAGATAGGATCACCAAACCCCAAACACCAAGCACCAACTTGATGTAAAAACAGAATAGAAGATAAACTCTGTCTACAGCCCTTCCCCTCTACAATTCTCTCTCTCTCAATCCCTTACAAATTGAAATCTAAAGCATAAAGAGAGACACTTAACTCATGGACGAATCACCATATTCAAGAGCACAATCTCGTCCACAATTGCTGTAGAAAACTTTTGATAATGCAGCAACACAGCAACACAACAACCTCTTCTCTCTTCTCTTCTCTCTTTTCTCTTCTCTTCTGGTGTCTCTCTGGTGTCCCCTTAAGAACGACCCTTACATGCCTTTTTATAGGTTATGATAACCCTTAATTGTATTTAAAACAGGCTACAATTCGTTTAGAAAGAGTCCCAAACAAATTAGATAAGAGTGCTGAATTTTCGTGCAAGACTTCTGTTTCTGCGCAACTCTGGTTCCCGTGCTCGGTCGACATCCTGTGTTGCTCGGTCGACATCATACACAGTCTGTAAGCAGTCAATTATCGCGCTCGGTCGACATCCTGGGGTCTCGGTCGACCGAAGACACACTGTGTCACGAAAATAACTGGGAGCTACCTGAATCTGTTTCTGCAGGTTTCTCTTTGCTCGGTCGACCGCATGGGGTGCCCGGTCGACCGAATGCTCTGCTTCAGGAATTCTGAATTCCTGACTGTTCTGATTCTTCTTTTCAGCTCTATCAACACCAGCCTTTTAACATCACGTTTGTGACAATGTGTTGACAAGAATTCCAACTCAAAACAATACTTGAGATACTGAATTCTTCAATTCTTCAAAAGACTCTCAAGTCATCTCAAATTCCAACAATCTCCCCCTTTGGAATTGTTGGCAACACTATTGGAACTTCAACACTTAGAAACACGTGTTGATCTTCATAAAGCTTCTTCAGAACCATAGTCTCCCCCTGTCTTTTTTAAAAAATCAATCAAGATCTCTAACTCTCTTGATACCAATTTTTCCAAAGTTATCATATCATAACTTCTTCTAACATAGCTTTCTCTAGCTTAAGTCTTTCTCCCCCTTTGACAACAAGTCCAAAGGGACCAACGAAGGAGCGAATAGGATATTCAAGGAATACTTTGCTCCCCCTTTCAAGCACAACTCCTACGGTTTAGGAGAGTGAGTAACTCCTAACTTTTTCCGGAGATACTCGAAGACTTCCTTTGGCAGAGGTTTCGTGAAAATATCAGCCACTTGCTCAGTTGTTGGAACATATTCCAACTTGACCTCTCCATCAGCAACTTTATCTTTAAGAAAATGATAACGAATTACTACATGCTTTGTTCGAGAGTGCTGAACAGGATTCTTAGATATATGAATTGCACTCGTGTTGTCACATAGGATCGGCGTAGGATCCGTTGTAGGAACTCCTAGATCAGAGAGCATTTGCCGCATCCATAACACTTGCGTACAACAAGTTGCCGCTGCAATATATTCCGCTTCCGCTGTCGAAAGGGATACTGAGTCTTGCTTCTTACTATGCCAAGCAACTAATCTTTCTCCAAGATAAAATGCGCCGCCGCTAGTACTCTTGCGATCATCTACGCATCCAGCCCAATCGGCATCAGAATATGCAACAAGAGTGAAGGATTTGCCTTTGGGATACCAGATACCAAGCTCCATAGTACCTTTCAGATATCGAAAGATTCTTTTCACTGCTGTAAGGTGCGTTTCAGTTGGTGCTGCTTGAAAACGTGCAACCATACATACTGCTTGTAGAAGATCTGGTCTTGTAGCAGTCAAGTAGAGCAAGCTTCCTATCATAGAGCGATAGGTGGAATGATCAACGGACGAGGCCTTATCATCTTTGCTAAGCTTCATGTTCGTTGACATTGGTGTGCTCACTGGCTTGCTGTCTTCCATATTGAACCGTTTCAGCATTTCCTTAATGTACTTCATTTGTGATATGAAGATGCCATGTTTCAGCTGCTGCACTTGTAAACCAAGAAAGAACTTTAGTTCTCCAAGCATCGACATTTCAAATTCTTTCTTCATCTCTTCAGCAAAATTCCTGCACATCTCCTCATCATTGCCACCAAAGATTATGTCATCAACATAAACAATGACAACCAGCTGTTTGCTTAACTCAGTTTTGACATACAGATTGCTATCAACCATTCCTTTTCCAAAACCGATCTTGCGGAGATAGAGATCCAGCCTTGCATACCATGCCCTTGGCGCTTGTTTCAGTCCATAAAGAGCCTTTTTCAACTTGCACACTAGATCTGAATTTTTGCTGATGAGAAAACCATCAGGTTGCTCAATGTAGACCTCTTCTTCAAGTAAACCATTCAAGAAAGCTGACTTTACGTCCATCTGAAATACCTTGAAGGTTTTGTATGCTGCCAATGCAAGAAACATACGAATAGCTTCCAGACGAGCTACAGGTGCAAAGGTCTCTTCAAAATCTATGCCTTCAACTTGAGCATAGCCTTTACAAACCAACCTTGCTTTGTTTCTAATGACTTGACCATCTTCATTCAGCTTATTCCGAAAGACCCATTTAGTACCAATAACATTCTTATCAGTAGGTCTAGGAACAAGTTCCCATGTGGAGTTCTTCTCAATTTGCTCCAACTCCTCATGCATAGATTTCAACCAACTTTCATCGAGACTGGCTTCAGCCACAGTCTTGGGTTCAATGGTGGACACAAGTGAGTAATTGCTAACTACACTTTGTCTAGTTTGAACGCCTGCCTTAGGATCTCCAATGATTTGATCCTTAGGGTGTTGCTCTACCCAAGTGCTGTGCTTCTTAGGTGTAGTATCTTCTGAGTCATCCTTTGATTTCTCAGAATCATTAGATTCAGCCATCTCATCATCAATCTCACTCGAGTCCTCATAAACTGGACTGTCATTATGAGTTGCATTCTTTGGTTTAATATTCTCATCTATTCTCACATCAGCACTTTCTATGATTTTTCTGGTTCTTTTGTTAAGACACCTATATGCCTTGCTAGTAGAGGAGTAACCCAGAAATATACCTTCGTCAGCTCTTTCTTCAAATTTGCCCGGATTTTGTTCGAGCCGCTTGATGTAACACTTGCTGCCGAAGACTCTGAAGTGCTTGACTGTTGCTTTTCTTCCAAACCATAGCTCATAGGGAGTTTTGTCTTCATGTGGCCTGATCAAGCATCGATTTTGAATGTATACAGCCGTATGAATTGCCTCTTTCCAATACTTGTCAGCCATCTTGCTTTCACTTAGCATCGTACGAGCCATCTCTTGTACGGTGCGATTCTTCCGTTCCACAACTCCATTTTGCTGTGGAGTTCTAGGGGCTGAGTATTGTCTTTGAATGCCATGATGTTCACAATATTTAGTGAACTCTTCAGATGTGAACTCGCCTCCACGATCAGACCTTAAAATCTTGATACGTTTTTCCAATTGATTTTCAACCTGTGCTTTAAACACTTTAAAACGATCAAGTGCTTGATGCTTATGCTTAAGAAACAATACCCATATCATACGAGTATAATCATCAATCCATAACATGAAATACTTATCTCCATTGGTGCTTTGAGTTCGCATCGGTCCACAGAGATCAGTGTGCACTAGCTCAAGAGGTTTCTTGGAATGATGCTCCTTTGACTTGAACATAACCCTCGTTTGCTTTCCCTTTTGGCAAGAGTCGCAAATGGGATTGGAAGGCTTTTCAACTGTAGACATGCCTCTTACAGCCTTTGAATTGCAAATCTTTGACATGTTATCAAAGCTTAGATGCCTAAGGCGTTTGTGCCACAACCAACTTTCCTCTGTCCGACTCATCAAGCAGGTCTTTTCAGCTCCATCTGACAATGTATAGAGATTTCCAGCAGTTCTTGATCCAGTTGCCACTGTTTTGCCGTTGCTACTCTTCTTGATGGCAAACCCATTATTTGTGAAGATAACTTCGTGACCCTTGTCACAGATCTAGCTCACACTAAGCAGGTTGTGTCTCAATCCAGACACATATAAGACTTCTTCCGATCTGATCTTGTTTGCCATAAGCTGAATAACACCTTTTCCGCAGATTTTGGCACCATCATTGTTGCCAAACTTCACTGAACCGCCTTCATAGTGCTGTAATTTGATGAGTTTCTCTTTATCACCAGTCATATGGCTTGAGCAACCACTATCAAGGACCCATGGTGCTGCCTTCTTTTGTGCATTGAATGCCATTTGCACAATGAGAGATTCTTTGGGACTTTCTGCACTTTGCTTTGCTCTCCAAGCCTTGACTAACTTGGGTTTCTTTTCAACCTGAAATTTGTTAGCAATATGCAACCTACAATCCCTAGCCAAGTGTCCATAATTATAGCACTTATGGCACTCAATTTTGTGGCTACTTAAGATTGAAAAAGGGTTCCTAGTCACAAGTGAGCTGTATTTCACATAGAATTTGCAATCGTCTCTTTTATGTCCAAACATATTACAATGAAAGCAATAACCATAGAATTTGTATCTTCTTTGTGGCTGGTTAGTCTTCATTACCTTTCTAACAGGAATGGACTCCTTTCTAGGTTGAGTGGGCTTCATAGAGTTAGAAGGTGCAGTGACTTGCTTCACAAACTCTTTCTTTTCAGGAGGTGCAATCTTAGAGGATTCACCTTTCTCAAATCCTAGACTAAATCTGAAGTGGGCAGGTCTTTGAACTTTCAGTAGTTCATCGAGTTTCATAGTCCCTTCAATCGCTTGGAGCGCTTTGAGTTTTTTGCTATTTTCCAAATTTTCAGCCTTTGCTCTAGCGATCTCAGTTTCAAGTTTCATAGCCTCTTCCTTTTTGATACTTATTTGGTTTTCAAGGACTTCTACCATTCTTTTATATTCTTTTACTTGAGTTTTCAAAGCAATAATAGAACTTTCAGATTCATGGAGAAGTTTCAGATTTTTCTTACTTGTTTTGCGTTCCATGCTAAGCTCCTCAAGTGCGGCTATGAGTTCCTCTTCAAGATTGACTTCAGCCTCCTCTTCCTCTTCCGGATCTAGCTCTTCTTCTTCTTCAACAGTGACCATGAAGAGAGCTTCGGTTGATTCATCATCGTCTGAAGTTTCAGACGTGCTGTCATCTTGTTGACATAGAAAGTTTTTAGCTTTGCCTCTTTTTCTGAAATTTCTCTTTCCTTTACTCTTTTCAGCATAAGAGTCATTATCATTGTCTTCTTTTAGCGGACACTTCGCAGCAAAGTGACCAACACCTCCACAATTGAAGCATTTAAAGGGTAGCTTCCCTTTGTACTTGCCATTGCTTCCTTTCTTCAACTTTCTAACAAATTGAGCCTCAAGCTCGTCATCATCAGAATCAACATCATGACCAGCAGTCTCTTTTGCCTTTTTCTGAACTTTGAAGGCCGCTTCTTTATCAGATGAAGACGTCTTTCCTATGCGCATCTCATAGGCAGTTAGAGAACCATGTAATTCATCCATGGAAAATGTATTCAGATCTTTGGCTTCTTCGATGGCTGAGACTTTTGAATCAAACCGGGGAAGAAGAGATCTTAGAACCTTTTTGACGATGACCGGCTCTTTAATCTCCTCCCCTAGTCCACGAATGTCATTCGTGACTTCATTCACTCGTTGCATATACGATTCAACATTCTCGCTTTCCTCCATGCGAAGAGACTCGAATTGAGAGCGATGAGTTTGCAATTTGGCTTCTTTAATCTTCTCATCACCTTCATGTATGCTTTGCAACTTGTCCCAAATTTCCTTGGCTGTTTTGCATGCAATTACTTTGACAAGCTCGCTGTCCACAAGGCCACTAAAGAGTGCATTCTGCGCCTTGGAGTCATTGTCTGCCAACTTCTTCGATGCAGTATCATTGGGTACGGTGGCAGTATTGTAACCGACTCTGACAGCCTCCCAAACATCATAGCCAAGAGATTTGATGAAGGCTTGCATCCTAATCTTCCAAAAAGAGTAATTAGAACCATCAAACAGAGGTGCTTTCATATTCCCTGTATTGGCTGCCATGTGATTTGACAAGAGATCACCCTTAGCGTATTAAACTGATCAAGGGAGCCTCGCTCTGATACCAATTGTTGGATATCGCGATCACTGAGAGGGGGGGTGAATCAGTGATTTCTAAAAACAGGTCCAATTCAACAACAAAACAAGTCAAACCACACAATGACACCAGATTTAACGTGGTTCACCAAAAGGCTACGTCCACGGATCAAAACCGTCCGAACACCGATCCGGTACAGGTCTGAATATATTTAGTCGCACCAACGACAAAGAGCACCAACCCTTGTGTTTTAGATAGCACCCACTATCTAGGAAGCACCTACTCCTCTTAGAATTTATCTGCACCCACAGATAGGATCACCAAACCCCAAACACCAAGCACCAACTTGATGTAAAAACAGAATAGAAGATAAACTCTGTCTACAGCCCTTCCCCTCTACAATTCTCTCTCTCTCAATCCCTTACAAATTGAAATCTAAAGCATAAAGAGAGACACTTAACTCATGGACGAATCACCATATTCAAGAGCACAATCTCGTCCACAATTGCTGTAGAAAACTTTTGATAATGCAGCAACACAGCAACACAGCAACCTCTTCTCTCTTCTCTTCTCTCTTTTCTCTTCTCTTCTGGTGTCTCTCTGGTGTCCCCTTAAGAACGACCCTTACATGCCTTTTTATAGGTTATGATAACCCTTAATTGTATTTAAAACAGGCTACAATTCGTTTAGAAAGAGTTCCAAACAAATTAGATAAGAGTGCTGAATTTTCGTGCAAGACTTCTGTTTCTGCGCAACTCTGGTTCCCGTGCTCGGTCGACATCCTGTGTTGCTCGGTCGACATCATACACAGTCTGTAAGCAGTCAATTATCGCGCTCGGTCGACATCCTGGGGTCTCGGTCGACCGAAGACACACTGTGTCATGAAAATAACTGGGAGCTACCTGAATCTGTTTCTGCAGGTTTCTCTTTGCTCGGTCGACCGCATGGGGTGCCCGGTCGACCGAATGCTCTGCTTCAGGAATTCTGAATTCCTGACTGTTCTGATTCTTCTTTTCAGCTCTATCAACACCAGCCTTTTAACATCACGTTTGTGACAATGTGTTGACAAGAATTCTGACTCAAAACAATACTTGAGATACTGAATTCTTCAATTCTTCAAAAGACTCTCAAGTCATCTCAAATTCCAACAATTTTTAGATATTCTTTACCAAAATGACACCATATGAGATGTAAGCCATTTCAAAGCTTAAGGTCTCATGGGTTAGCCCATATGAGCCAGGTTTGACCACCTACGCACTAAAAAAAAGGGTTTTTAGTCAAAGAAAAATCCCTCTTACCAAGAGCTTACAAAAATGGTTTCGTGCCTCTTTTGAGTTGATTGGACCATACAAAAAGAATTCCAAGCCCCATGAGCTTCCAAAAATCAAACCATCCAGCCTCATCTACCAAATTGAGCCAAAATCTTGAAATTGACATTCCACAAAAATCCAAACCAAATCATGGTCCCCTAACTTGCCACATACAGCTTGTTAGGTCACAAGATCAAAACCAAAAACCACAACCTGATCCCCTAACTTGCCACATACAGCTTGTTAGGTCACATGATCAAAACCAAAATCGACCCCCCAACATTCCACATACAGCTTGTTTGGTTACACAGTCAAAACCAAACCCGACCCCCTAACTTGCCACATACAGCCTGTTAGCTCACAAGGTCAAAACCCAAATCCACATCCCTGATGTCATCTTTAAAACTTTGCCTCGAGATGGTACGTGATCCTTTTCACTACCATAAAATTCCACTGGAAGCTCAAAAGGCTACAAATACCAAAAGAAAGACTGCTCAAAGATTCTTGGTCAAGTCACAAGCTCTCCTTCAAAAATCTTTTTGAGGCACATCGGCTATAAAAGTTAAGCAACTCGTCGCTGCACCTCGAGGGGGCATTTGTTGACACAAAAAATGTCACTTTGCTTTTTCTAGATCCAAAAAGCTACATGAAGTCGCAACCTACTATAAATAGACAATGCCACTTCCAAAAAATCAAATCTTGTCAGAATCAAACAAAATCTGCAAGATCCTTCAAGATAGCCAAAAAAGGAGTACATAAGAAGTTTCGAGCCATTTTAAAATCATTTGGCCTGACTTCGCTTCTCCGGCAGCTAAAAAGGAGCTCCCGGCGGTGAAAGCATCGGATACACCAAATCCTCGATCAGAGCCTGTGGATGGTATCAAAATACATTCAAAAGGCTCCACGTCAAGTTCCAAGTCAAACCGACAACGTTTGACCCTCCATCAACCCTCAAATAGCTAAATCAAGCCTCTCGGCGGTGAGAACCACCGAGGCCATCACTCATAAAAAAATAAGACATGGACGGCTTCAAAATGCTTACAAAGGGCTACACGTCAAGTTTCAGGTTATTTTGACAACATTTGACCATACTTTGACGCTCGGAAGCCAAATCAGGTCTCTCGGTGGCAAAGTTCCCCGAGACCATGGTTTCCAAGACAGAGCCTATGGATCATCTTAAAATGACTCCAATAGGTTTCCTGTCAAATTTCAGGTCAATCGGACATCGGTTGGCCGCACATCAAGCCGTGACATCTTCATCGCGATAAAAATAAGTCCAAACGGCTTCAAAACTCAAGCAAAAGCCTATGGTTGGTCTTATTTATTGCTCAGGAGGCTTCACCCCAAATTTTAGGTCATTCCGACATTGTTTGACCTAGTTTCAGCTTCTGACGGAAAATCGGCAGCTCTACGCGATGAAGTCTTCGGCTTTCCCGAAAAATTGGAAACTTTGCACTCCAAGATGAAAGGATTCTCATCAAGTTTTCTACAGGAAAATTAGGCCAAGAAATGATCAAAAATGTTAAGAAAAAATACAGAAGAAAAAAGAATCGAAAAACATAAAAAACGGTCGCAAAATGGGACAAAAGGGTGCGACCCTGGGGAATCACCAGGTTGGCCCCGGAAGGCAAGTTTTTCATCGTTTTTCGTGATTCGAAGCTTCCGACTCCTGTGATTTT
This sequence comes from Litsea cubeba, assembly GCA_012931725.1. Taxonomy (NCBI): domain Eukaryota; kingdom Viridiplantae; phylum Streptophyta; class Magnoliopsida; order Laurales; family Lauraceae; genus Litsea; species Litsea cubeba. Next base: position 45,813,995 of record CM022950.1, read on the forward strand.
CCAAGATTCACACTTTTGAGGTGCCAAATCCTTTGACATCCAACAAAATCATGGGTCAATCATCAAGAGTATCAAAATCAACATTGATCGCCAACCGGTCAACCAAAAAAGTGTGCTTTCTACCCGACCGATCGAGAAATCGACAGGACAGATGGCACCGACCCACTGTTGGCAACCAATACCTGAAGTTACATGGTCATCCGATGTCGATCTACATGGAGATCCATCGATGATCGTCGCTAGAAGAATCCCAAAAGACGCGGCATGGCCCACGACTCTTCAACTGTTCGGCGACCACTTAATGCGATTAATTGACTAGCTTTATTGCAGTCATTAATTCATTTCTTTGGACGGCCCAATCAGAAGCAGGCATCCGGGAGTTACAAGTCAATTGATTCATGGCATTTAACCCATGAAACTCCTCCCATCATGGCGATTAAAGGCGATTAAATGCCCTCAATCTCCACCGGCCAATCAGAAGCCAAGAAAAAGGAGTTACAAAATAAATGAATTAAAAATTGTAACTCCTCCCATTATGCGGCTAAATGATGATTAAAGCCCATAAACTCTCCTAAATGGCTACCAAGAGCCTATAAATAGGAGAGTACTCCAAAGAAATCCAGATCGAAAAAAAGAGATCAGATGCAGACATCACATCCCAGATCATAAAAAAGCACAGAAAATCCAAGAGAAAGAAGAAAGAAAACTCTATTGAAGTTTTGCACCAGCCACCGCTACAAGATGACAAAAGTCCTTTGGGGGGTATCCCCCCCCAAGGTCCTTGCCTTCTCTTTCTGCCTCCAATGGCTTAGACGTGGCTTTTAGCCCGTCTACTTAGTTTTTTATTGGACATAAGACCTCCTCTTGGTCTTTATCCTCTAAAAATCTGAGGTTATAGCCAAACCAAGCGAATCAAGAGCATCCTCTGTTCTCATTTGCATGGATGATGGCGAAGTCCATATATGACTTGCGACCGTCAATCTGAACGAGTCCCCCACAATCTCCTGAGAAGTTAGATCCTCATTTTCTTGCTTTTCATTGTAGTTTGTATTTTTTTAAAAGAGACAAAAATCACAACTTTTGTCTTTCATTATTGATAAGAATTGTAAATCGGCTATAAACACCTAAAATCGGCTATAAATGCCAAAATCGGCCATAAATACCAAAATCGGTTATAAATGCCAAAAAAATTACCTTTCACGGCAAACCAAGAAAATGTCTCTTTTCTTAAATATATGTGCAATGGAAAACTTGAAAGAAGTTGATTTCCTTTTTTACTTGCGAAGGTCGATCTCTGGATCACCACTTGCAATTTCAAGTAAAATAGAAAATCTGGCACACCCACACAAAAAAAATGTTGATACCCGCTTTTGCCCACCGAGCGCGAAAGGGTCATACCCAACAGACTCCCACGTCCGCCAACCTCGGTAGCACCGAGCATCGAATGCGCGGTCCATCATGCAAGAGATGGCATGCGTTATGTTACATAGTAAAAAAAATCCTCCACGTTTCTGGGCTGAAGCAGTAAACACAGCAATTCATATTATCAATAAAGTTTACCTAAGGCTTGAAACGACAACGACCCCATATGACATCTAGTGTGATCGCGAACCTACTGTCAAATATTTCAGAACCTTTGGGAGTAAGTGTTACATCCTGAAGAATGGGGAGCACCTAATCAAGTTTGACTCCAAAAGTGATGAGGGCATTTTCTTAGTTACTCTATGATAAGTAAGGCGCACAGAGTTTACAATCTCAGAAACTCTTCTGTTATGGAGTCGGTAAATGTGGTTGTCGATGATGCAGGAACTATTGCTCCTACTTCTAAACAGGTTGGCGAAACAAGTTCAAGCTAGCTAAAAGACCCAGATCCAGAATTGAAAGACACAAATAATGTTGAATCAAAAGATAAGCAAGCTAAGCCAGAAACATCATCCTCTGATATCATGGTATTGGACATCATTAAACACTTTGAAGAACAAAGTGCTTCTAAAAGCTCGCGACCTATACCTAAGGTAATGAAGAGTCACCCAATTTCACAAGTTCTTAGAGAAGCAACAGAGCCTCTGAAAACTAGAAAATAGGTACGCGATGAGGTAAGTAGCTTCTGCTACATTTCTTATATTGAACCAAAGAACATAAAAGAAGCTATTATTGATGATTGTTGGATTAATGCTATGCACGAGGAACTTGAACAGTTTGAGAGAAACTATGTGTGGGACTTAGTTCCTCGACCTAGCCACACCAATGTTATCGGCACCAAGTAGATCTATAAGAATAAGACCGATGAATTGAGGGAGGTCATAAGAAACAAGGCTAGGCTGGTAGCTCAAGGGTATACACAAATTGAAGGCATCGATTTTGAAGAAACGTTTACCCTTGTTGCTAGATTGGAATCCATCTGTCTGTTACTAGCTATCGCTTGTTTTCTTCATATCAAGCTATATCAGATGGACATCAAGAGTGCTTTTCTGAATGGGTTTTTAAATGAGGAAGCTTACGTTGAACAGCCTAAAGGATTTCAAGATCCTCACTACCCAAATCATGTGTATAAATTGAAAAAAGCTCTCTATGGGTTGAAACAGGCTCCACGAGCGTGGAACGAAAGACTAACTGTCTTTTTGTTGAATAATGGTTTCAAAAGAGGGAATGTAGACAAGACACTGTTCATCAAAGAAGAAACTAATCACATCTTAATTGCACAAAATTATGTGGATGATATTGTCTTCGGTTCTACCTCTTTTATGTTGATCAATTTTTCGAAAGCATATCTAATGAATTTGAAATGAGCATGATTAGAGAACTCTCCTTCTTTCTAGGCTTATAGATCAAGTAGTGCGAAAGTGGTATATTTGTTTCTCAATCAAAATATGCTCGAAACATTTTGAGAAAATTCGGAATGACTTCTGCGAAACATTCGAGAACTCCAATGAGCTCGTGTGATAGATTTGACTGGCAAAGATGTGAATGAAACACTGTACAAAAGCATGATCGGTAGTCTTCTATATCTCACTGCGAGTCAACCCGATATCGTTTATAGTGTTGGAGTTTATGCTCGCTATCAATCCAAGCCAAAGGAATCTCACATTCACTCGGTAAAAAGAATCATTTTATATATTTTAGTGGGACTGTCGACTTTGGTATTTGGCTAAGCAAAGACACGAATACAACTCTTGTTGGGTATTCTGATGTTGATTGGGCAAGTAGTGTAGATGATCAGAAAAGTACGACTGGAGGGTACTTCTTTATTGGGAATAATTTGGTCGCTTGGCATAATAAAAAGCAGACTTCGACTTTCCTGTCGACGGCTGAAGCTGAGTATATTGCTGCTGGAAGTTGTTGCACTCAAGTCCTTTGGATGAAACAAATGTTGGCTGACTATGGGATTGATCAAAATACAATGTTTTTTTTCTGCGATAATCAAAGTGCCATTGATATATCCAAAAATCCAGTCCTGCATTCCCAAACCAAACACATCGATATTAGGCACCACTTTATCCATGAGTTGGTTGAAGAAAAGATCATTATCCTAGATAAAGTTCCAACCGAACATCAATTGGTCGATATTTTTACCAAACCCCTGGACCCAAATCATTTTGAATCCCTTCGCAAGTCTATGGGGATTTCCTCCTTTCCTTAATTTTTGTTTTCATCTAGTTTCTACACATGCACATTCTCACTTCGATCTATGGTTATTTTTGCATGTGATTTTGTTAGTGTGTAGTGCACTATTCACAGTTATCATCTCCTCTAGCACTATGGATGTTCTCCTCTGATCTTGATACATAATATATATATATATATATATGTTGTGAATCATCGATTTTGCCTTAACCAGAGGATCAGGGCTACCTACGGTCATGTGTGATAGCTTCCAATTGATTGAAAGTCTCGTTGGAGAAGGCTACCATGTTTGATAGTATGAAAGCCGCCTATGAAGGTTCATGGCTATTTTTTTAAAAAAAAAAAAGAGGAGCGAAATGAATCAAAACGCGTGATATTAGAATATCAATACAAAAAAGGGGCGAAATGCAGTGTGATATAATTTAAAAAGAAAAAGGAGAGATGATGATGATGCCTAGTTGGATTTTGAACTGATTCGATCATTTTCTGGGTTAATTTGCTCCCTAGTTTTTAATCTTTCTATTTTAAAATTTTGTCATGATTAAGGGGGAGCATATCATATTTCACACACATTCACTTGATTTCGGTCGAATTGTGTATTTTCACACTTATCCGTGGATATTTTCGTACATGTGACACACATTTTTTTAATTATATTTGTTGTTTGTTTCATGTTTCAAAAAAACAAAAAAAATGTGAAGGAAATCATTTCAGACCTCCTTTTCTACGACTTTGGCCATGTTTCCAGTAGTGTGTCTCGCTAGAGCGAGACTGCCCAGTCCTGTTTCCAGAGAGTGGTCTAGCTATAGCGAGACTACATAACTCGTTTTTAAACGAGACTTTGGCCTCTTTTCTTTCTTTGTTCTTACTTTCATCTATTTGCTAGGTTTCTTCTCTCTTCATTTGGGCTCTCTCTCTCACTCTCTCACTTGTTTTCAAGATCATCAATCTCTTTCACTTCTATGCTTAACCATCTCAGGTATGATCCTCCCCTCTTCACCTCATCGGTATTCAATTTTTCTTTGCCTGTATTGATTGGTTTGGTTGAGGTTTGCTGGGATATTTCTCTCTAGTGTGTCTTTTGCATTTTCTTTTACAATGTGGATGATGAAGAGGTTCTATTGAAGGTTATTTGAAGAGATTTATTTTTATGTTAAAGGTTGGGAAAAATGTGCTAGCACTTGTTCTGTGTAGGTTACATCCCATGTTTTCTCTACTCATTGGTTATTTTCATTGGATGTATGTTTTATGCTCTGTTGTCTCATCCTTTGGGATGATTGGATGTCCTCTACATCTTTTTGGACATGGCTTTGAGTTTTTCCTGCACACTTGGTGTTTGATGAAATGTCTAGAAGAATGTTTGCACGTCACATGTTTGATTACTTGTTTTTGTGACTTTCCATAGTACAAAATGGCTCCTAAAACTGCAAAAGGAAAACGTCCAGCTGCTTCTTCCTCTCGTTTTGATACCGAACATTTCAAAGATACTGAAAGTGCTGCACGTTATGAATCAAAATTCATCCATCGGACAGTAATTTTTGAGAGAATTGTTGTGTAAAACGAACTTACTACTTCACACTTCTTGCAGTGGCTTCATCTCAATCGTCTTATGATCCTAATGAATTTGATTGATAAGGCTTTTGAGGATTAGGTACGGGAATTTTACTGTAATATGTTTGATGTTTCAAATACTGCGTTTGAGTCATATGTTTGGGGCAAAACGATATCAATGGACGCAAAAAGTATTTGCTCTTTGCTAAAGCTTCGAAGACCCAAACACCCAGTCTACCCAATTCCAAATCTGGATACACATGAATATCTAATGAATGAAGTGGCTACAGGTATTTGTGGCGAACCTACCGTATGGCATTCTACTGTTCTGAAGATCTCCAGTTTAACTATTGATTACTGGCTGCTCAACACGTCTGTTTGCCATAACATTGAGCCTAGAGGCCATACCTCTGGTCTTTTCTATCCACAGGCTTTTCTTCTGTATTCCTTGGGCACAGATACATCGATGGACATTCCACGGACCATTCTTGACTCTATGCTATGGATTTACGATGAGTCAAGAAAACTATCCCTTCCGTTTGGTGGAATGATATGCAAAATGATGATTGAAGCTGGTTGTCACGCTTACAATTTTGAAATGCCTGTTTCTAAGAGGAAAAAGAGGAAAAAGATTGATGGCAGAACAAGAACAATGTCTGATACTCATGTGCGTAACTGTCTTCAAAGGGAGCAAGCCCCAATCCAAGTTGCTGCAGCTGATGAAGATTCTATTGAAAACCGTCTTCTTGTAGTTGAACATGTAGTGTTTGATCAGTCCATCCAGATTGAACACTTGGAAGAAAGGGTGGTAACTGGTTTCAATGATATTCGTAATCAATTGACCAACATGTTCAACCAGCTTCTTCATCAGTGACGAGTTTCTTTCAAACTTTATGACTTATGCTTATGACTTTCTTCTCGATCTCTTTCTATTCTGTCTCCAACTATGCTTCTGAATTTATTTTGAACATTTACTTTTAATGTTATTTTGATTCTCTCCCTTTATTGCGCTGCTTTGCCAATTCTCTAACAAAAAGGGGGAGTAGATGGCTTAGATAGATTTTTTACTTGCTTAATTCTCTTTCTATGATTTTATGCAAGATCTATGCCAAGGTTATTTCGTGCAGGTTTTCTTCCAAACTGAAGTGCTTATTTTTTTTTTCAATTGTCTTGGGATAACTTTTTGTATTGGGATAGTAGTTCTATTATGTCTTAGGAGTTTTGTTCACAAATTGCCGAAGGGGGAGATTATTAGAATTTTAGTTGGCTAATTCTCCTAGGTTGAACAAAACTCAAGTCCTAATTGAGTTGTAATCTCTATTTTGTTTAGAAGAGGACTGTAAAGTACTCCTGTGACAGTGGAAGACAACTTCTGGATATTTGTAATAAGTCTTGAAGTCTTCTGACGTTTTTAAAAGACTGTTTAGAGACCTTTTTGAAACTGCAACTCGCACTACATACCTCTTCCAGAAGACAGTATCGCTATAGCGAGCTATGCCACTGGCGCCACAGAACATGGTCTCGCTATAGCAAGCACTTTGCTCGCTATAGCGAGTTGAGCATTTTCAGTCCGATTAGGACTCTTCTTGCTGAATTGTTTCAACTCCTTCTAAGAGTTCTTCTTTGTTTGCAAAATGCTTGTGCGCGAACCTTGGGCAATATATTGACCCCTTGCAGTTACAAAATATTTACTGGATCTATCTTATTCTCTCAAGCTTCGAGCATTCATCTAAGAGAGTTTTTGTCGGCTAATCTTGTAAGGCAGACTGCGCTGAAGATATATTCATTTCCTTATTTTCTCAAGCACTTTGAAAGGGCATTCAAGGTGGGTTTCAAGCTAGCACGTGGAAGGTGAACGACGGGTCATCGGTAAGTTCTTCACAGTCCTTTAGGTTGAGTTTCAATTGCGTCAAAGGTCTTGTGAGTTCACTTGTATTCTTCGTTTTATAGTGCTTTGCTTTTGGTGGTCTCTACCACTCGTGGTTTTTTCCCGAGTAGGGTTTTCCAAGTATAAATCTTGTGTCTCTTCTCGTTTGTGGTGATTGATTCTTATTTGGATTTAGGTTAATTGATTAGATTAATTAATTGGGTTTGAAATACATATTATAATCTGAGAAAGGACCTTAGCCTGTGTTAAGGCTAAAATAGAAGGTTGATTAAGGTTTAGTCAAACCTTCACTTTCTCTTCCTAAGCCGCATAACTCTGCATCTCCATTTTCTTCGATGGTAATAACTGGGACATGATCATGCACTTGTTGCATAGGAGGGTGTGGAGGGCATGGCATGCCTTCCATTGCCACTAAGTAACAAATCTTTGAACTTTGAACAGTCTGTGAAATGAACCTTAGGACGCATTCCCACTCGTTTGCTTTTCATTGTTTCAAACAAATGGTTTTGACCTCTCCCTTTCCATTGTTTCAAACAAATGGCCTTGGAATAATCTTCTTTTTTCTATTGATAGTGGAAGATCCTATTGTGAAACAAATATCAAAGCTGTGAGGTAGAAAATAGATAGCAACATGATATAGTATATGATTAAAACCGACATGAAAATGCTGCAGAAGAGGTTTTTTTTTATTTTTTATTGGTGATACTCAAAAGGAATTTATAAATTACTTACTAAAGAGAGGATCTGGCAAGTAGCCATGCAGCTATATTACCTTTCCAATAAATTTATAAAATCCATTAATAGTACAGGTGATGACACTTAATTAAATGCATGAATTTGCTAAACTTTATTAATTACCTTGTGATGATGGATGAGGTGATTGTGGCGCCTCCTCATTTGTCACCACACGTGAAGTACGCTGATTGATGAGAATCGATCATTATTATTTCCATAACCATCTAATTATGGATATAATTTTAAAAAAATAGACATACCTTTTTCCTATGCGATCCATTCTTGAAAAAGATTTTATAATTGCAATTTTAAGAAATAAATAAATAAAATAATTTCATAATTCATTTTTGAACAATGAACTTGTCATGGTTATGGAGGATGTATAAAAGCATAAACTAAAAGCTCAAAATAGCATTATGTAATTTGAATGTAAAAAATAAACATAAAAATGAATAAAAACATGATCAAATAATTTTTCATATCTAAAATAGTCATTTCCGAGGATTCTCTTGATTTTCAGAAGTACATTTCATCAATTAGTCAAATTTAGACAACATTTGTACCCATGTTTAATTCTAAGTGTCCTTGTTTGGGAAATAGTGGTGCCTAACTCGCTTATGTTTTAATGCAATTAGAATACTTTGACTTGGACCTACATTATAGGGTTGTAACTGAATTTATTAAAGAATTTAAGAAAATCATAAAAGCATCTTTTTCATTATATATGTATTATATGTATGTTATTTTGTTGGGATTTTTACCAAAAAAGTGTCCCTATACACAAATACGACGGATTTAATCAGAAATACACAAAAATGCCCATTTTGGTGTTCGTACAGTGATTTTTTACTCTTTTACCCTCCCTTTATCGAACGATATCGTTTTCGATCCCACCCTTTTACCCTAAAACCACCGCAAGACTTTCTTCTCCTTTCTTCCCCAAAATTTTTCCTCTCCCGCCACTGCTCGCGCCTTCCCTCTCCCTGCATTGCGGCTCTAGCTCTCTCGTTCCCTCTCCATCTTCGCTCGATGCTCTCTCGTTCCCTCTCCCTCTCCGCTCAATGCCTGGATTAAGCTTAGACTTTAAATTTTGGGCTCAAGCTTGGCAATATGGGTTCCATCTCGAACTCAGGCCAGCCCACATTCATCTCCCATCATCTTTTCTCTCTGGGGTCGGTATTACAAGTAGTCGAAGAGAGAGAGAAACTCTAAAAATTCTCTGCACATCCATCTAGATCCAAGCCCTAGCTCTAATTCTAACTGCAGAGATCGGCATCTGAATAGCAAAAATCCAAGATGGAAGAATCGATGGGCATGGGAGACTCTGGCTTGTGGGCGCAAGCGATCGTGCGGATCTCACCCTACACTTTCTTCGCCATTGGAATCGCCATCTCAATTGGCGTATTGGTCTTAGGAGCTGCTTGGTATGAATTCATTTCTATCCAATCTTTTCTTTTGGATTTTGGGTTCTGAGAATTAGTTTTTTTTTTTTCTCTTTGTAACATCATTAGGGGTATTTTTATAACGGGAAGCAGTTTGATCAGTGCTGCAATCAAAGCCCCTCGTATCACTTCTAAGAATCTCATCAGGTCTGCAATTTTTCCTCTTCAACTGAAAAGATCTAATGACATTTTCCTTGATCTTGTGCCACTGTTCTTTCGAATAATTGGATCAGTTTTATAGATGAGGATCTTGTTTGGTTATAGCATCATCTTAGCTCTTTTTTTTTTAGTTCTATGTCTCTGTAAATGTGGGGTACGTAGATGAAATATAGAATGTTGAATTGGAACCTCATATGTGAATTGCAGCTGGATCTAATTTCACATTTTTTCTCAATCTTTGGGTGAAAAAGATAACTCAAAAGACGTGAAAATATCACTACGATCTGAGCGGTACATAGGCCAATTGTGATTCATGAGAGGTGTTTCTGATCTGAAGGTCAAACATGATGAGAGTGACCCCTAGAGTGTAGATTTATGGATGGTTGGAGCTTTCAAACCTGTTTTATTATTATTATTATTATTATTATTATTGGAGAGCCAGGATGGTCAGTTAAAGAGTTGGGAACACAACTTGTTTGTTTCTTATGCTTATTAGCCTAATTGGGAGTTTATGCTTGTCAGTTGTCTAACTAGTCTTACTACCCTCTTATTGTTTTGCTTGATTTTTTTTCTAGTGCTCTATGATACTTGGTTTTTATTTTATTTTATTTCTGGTTTGATTTGGTGGTTAATTATGGCCATTTAGAAGTGGAAAACTACATGTGTGCAGGAAATACATTTTTATTAGTTAATACTATGCCTATTCCTTTAGTCTGTCATTTTTTTTCCTCCATTATCATAGTTGAGAACATGATATACATGTCTTAATACACTAGCTAACCTCTATTTTTCTCTGTTAATCGCTACTGGTCATAAAGTATACATGACAGAATTTGATTTCTTTTTTGGTTTGAAAGATAGAGAATTATATCATTATCAAGCTGGGCCTTTTCTTTTCCGGGTTCCTAGACTTAGGGTGGATATAAACTAACTTAAGAGGTTATCAAGACTTTAGGTAACTATGACAGAACCACTTGTTACTGGTTTATATTTTAATCATTTACATCAAATCGCTGAAAGAAACATTTGAAAGTTTTTTCCTCTCACTGCCTCCCTCTATAACCTTTCTTATATCCTTTCTCCACCATTTATAGTTGTATACAAGCCATCTCCATGACCATTTGACAAAGTCCACAGCATAATGTCGCAACAAAAATATTCTCTGTAACCAAATCAGTACAATAATTAGTAGTTACTCATTATAAGTACCGCATGCATTTCAAAATGGTTTAACTTAAACGTGAGTTCAACAAATTTCAATCTATAGCCTTATGTAATAACTAGGTTTACTCAACATAAGTACTGCATGCTTTTGAAAATGATCTAACTTCAATGCTAGTTCAAGAAACTTCAATTTATTGCCTCATGTAATAACTAGGCTTAATGAAATTGGATTATAAATTCCTTTGGAGGTGGGTTTAGTTTGATCAATTTGTGTTAGTTCCTATGTTAGAAAACATCTCAGTAGATGGTAACTTGAATTTTATTCTTTGGTAAAGCTTTTCATTGTTCTTTTTCTAAAATAAAATTGTTGCCTTTTTTTTGGTTTTACGTCTTATTTTTTTTATAGAAAATGGTGACAGAAATTCTTGGTTTTACATCTTCACCCGAATCAAGTAACATAAGCTCAGTAAAAAAGTGACTAATTGTTTGCCACTGTTATACTCACAATTTTCTCTGTTTCTATTCTAGCCACTGCCATTTCAAGTATCCATTGGCAATTGGACTTTTTTCTTTGTTATAAGATTGAGTGTTGGGAAGTCTGTTTTTCAATTTATTTTGTTTTATCTTTAGGCTCTAATCTTTGTCCCTAGGCAATGTGGCACCAAGTGATGACTAAATTTGAGGAAAAAAGATTTGTCTTCATGGAAAACACAATTCTTATACAATTTGAGGATAATTCACCCTTGTTAGAGCTACTCTTTCCAATTTACCTATGTCTTCTTTCTTTATGTTCTCATTCTAGATGCTTTAGTTGCAAGACAATTGTAGGGATTTTAAAAAAAAATTCATATGCGAAGGTACTTACAAGAAAGTAACTTCTTACATGTTGGAAAGACAGGAGAAACCAAAGAGGAGAAGGTGTTGGGGTAAGGGAATTTGTGTAAAGATACACAGATTGGGCATTGCCAAGTTAATGGTGTCGGAGATTTGGAGAAGAGAAAGCGGCATGTTGGAGAAAGGTTTCTGCTTGTAAATATGAGAGGAGTTAGGGACAAAGAGGGAGAAGGTGAAATGTGCTCACAGTATTGCATCCCATTACCAGGATGGTGATGAGTTATGTATGTTGGGTGTTAGGTTTAAGATAGGCTAAGGAATACAGTACTTATCTAGAATGGCTTGAGTGTAGTGGAGGGTGTTTGAGTTAAGATTTTAATGTTGTTTAGGGCTCTTGCTAAGACAAAGTTTTCAGTGAGCAAGTGCTGTAAATGGTTAGAACTTAGAAAGGAAGCTGCTTTGTTGTCTTAATTCTGGTGAAGTCTTGTAAGGTCGGAACTGGGGAAACATGAGTTGATATTAGGATTCTGATGGGTTTTTATAGATCATGTAAACATATATATGAAAATTGGTTTCTTATTTTGGTTGTCTGGAGTTGGGTTTTTCCCCTTGTTTTATTCAGTTCTGACTTAATAAAATTTATAATACTTGGTTTACTTGGAAATGTCTGATAATTTCATAGTGGAGAGTTGTGTCAAATTGATCATTGGCTATAAGAAATTTCCAGTCCTCTAAAATAAGCTTTATGCTGACCCTATGGGATAAGGCTTTGATGATGGTGATGTACAGCCTCAAAATTTTGACTCGAACACCCCTCCCCTAGCCACAAGCCATCGGTATCTGTAGTCTGATTTCTTTTGTTATGCACCAGATCTATGTGTTGTGAGTGTAGAAACATGTGCTTAAACAGAAGCAGAAGCAGTGGTGACTGAATAATCACCTTTTAGGCTTCAGGAGAGGGAAGAGTCAATTGAGATGATTATTTTATCTTTATAAGTTGTTTGTATCCCTCCACATGAATAATCATTTAACATATATTTTAAGATCTGGTAGGTTTTAAATTTTAATCAGCTGGTTGTTGTTTAGAGAAGAAAAGAAGAGGAGAGAGGAGTGACTAGTAAGAGAAGGGAATATGATTTTTTGTTTTGAGTGCAAGGGTTTAGCAACATCTATGGTGCATGGCAACCGAATGATTCGCTTGTAAGTACTGTTTAAGGTAAGCTCCGAAAATGGCTGATAACTAATATTCTTTATAGTCATCATTCACCAAAACATGGACTCTGGAGTCCTTGATCTGCGATGCATGATGCAACAAAACCCTTTTTATAGGCATGTTCATGTGGAAGAGTTCATCTTTGAATCATATCTTCTCTGGAGAAAAAAAACTTCCTTTCGTTCACAACAGGTTAGTAGAACTAATGCTTTAACTTCAACTGTGATTGGGCATTTCAGCCCAAGTTGGTTGATCCAGTGGTTAATTCTGAACCAGGTTATGCAATGCCATTTAACAAATAAAATATAAATAAGAGCTGATATCCTTTCTAGTAGATTATTAGTGGCATCTGTATGATTCATTGAATTAGAAAATATATTCTAATTGTTTATGCACCCCATTATAAAGTCATTGTCATTTTATTGTTGGAGACAAAAAAAATGGGCGAAGAACCTATAAATAATTATAACGATATCGTTATCAAAAAAAAATTGAAAACTAGATTTTGAGTGAAATCGTGAGTCTTTCTTATTGTTTATGCATCTCAATATAAATTCACCATTATTTTCTTGTTAGAATCAAAAAATGGATAAAGAAACTATAAATGATGGTAATGATATCGTTATAAAAAAAACAATGTCGGGTACAAAATTCAAGTTTGTATGAGTAGGAATTCAAGTCTTAAAGATTCCCATTCCCCCCCCCCCCCCCCCCCCCCCCCACACACACAAAAGCCATCTATTAGATCATCCCATCTGCAATTATAAATTTTTTTCTTCTGATTGAAAATACCATTATTTATGTTTGTTGCTAAATAGACCACTTAAACAAGAACTTTAATGTAAGCATACTAAGAAAAGGTTAAATGCAATTTTAATTTAGATCCCATTAAGAAAGGGTTAATATGAAGATGAATCTCATCTATTTTGGAATCATAACTCTAGCAAATTACATGAACTTAATGAGTTTGAGTAAGTTTTGATTCTATCATTTATTTCTTATGTATGTCTGAAAAATATTCTATAAATGTGCAGATGTGACTATGGCATATCCGTGATGGCATTTGCCGATTGCAACCCATAAGTGTCGACCGTTGACCTTCGGAGAAGCCAGGCATGTGGTACTATAGGCAGAAGATTGTCGTTGACATTTATGCCAGGCAATGGAATTATAAATGGCTACAAAGTACCGGAGTCTGAAGAGAACTCGTTTTCATGATAAAAAAAAATGTTGAGAGGCCTCTCCCTTTTTTCCACATGAATGTACACACTGAGATTTAGTGTTGTGAATTTAAAGTAACCATCTTACATTGTAAAGAGGTTGTATTCATTTGGATTGAAAATAAATGGATGGAATGCAATGTACCTGAAATGGGAAGGCTTTGGAATGAAATAAATGCATTGTGGAGTTCAGTAAATATCTGGAAGTAAGAGTGACAATCCTCACTTCCATAGGCCAAAATCCAGCTAGATTAAAAATAAAAAAAACACATTCATCAAATGGGTTCAAACCGGATAATTTCAATACTCACTGGGCCAACTTTTAGACAAAGAAGGTTCGAACCCTCATTAAAAGGGTTCGAACCTCCAACTTTGAACCTCCTTGGGATAAATTCCAAAGACAAAGAAGGTTCGAACCCTTGGTACGGTTCGAACCTTCTAGTTACTACCTCCCTGGGCCAAATTCCAGAGACAAAGAAATATGACATTTTCTCCTTGCACTCAATCAACACAGTTGATTAGAGCTTCAAGTCTGTGGTACTTATGCTGCAATTGATTATCTTTTTCTATCTTTAAGTTTGCATATTTGCTAATTTTGAGTCTTGAACTGGCTTTGGCAGGATTATCATTGGACCCGGCTGTTGTCACCTCTAACGATCAGTTATGGATACGAACAAAGGACAATGAAGTAACAAGTAACATGCTTCCATTACAAGAAGCGTGGTCATAATAAACAGACATGTAGAGATCCACCTCCAAGAGGATGAATCATTATTTCCTCTTTTTTTTCGATGCGATATAACTTCAGCTTGTCCACAATCGCTATTTTAGATTTGAAATGTTGAAAATACTTACCAGAGGAGGAATATATTTTGATTTATATTTTGGGATGTATCCTCATAACTAGAGGAGAACATAATTTGTATATTTTGATGTTGCCTCAATAACTAGAGAATAAACTTATTTTGCATATGGTATGGGTTATTCTGCTTAATGTACACATGCTCCCTTTACAGCATATTTCTTTTTCAAGGCCTTAACGTGTCTGATTAGGAATTCAAGTTCTTAAAGATCCCCCCCGCTTAAAATCTTTGCAAAAAAAACCCTGGGGAAGTGGGCCAACAAGTGCCCTAAACAGGGGTACTCAGCCATGTTTCTACATGTTTGTGTTAACCGGGTTGAAAAAGTTCCCTAGCTGAAAACATCGCAAATGTGATCATAATTAACTAAAAAATAGCATATTTTAAGTTCATAGTATGGATTGGAAATCCCCAAATCTCAGCAAAAAAAACCCTCGGGAAGTGGGCCAACAAGTGCCCTAAACAGGGGTACTCAGCCATGTTTCTGCAGTTGTGTTAACCGGGTTGAAAAAGTGCCCTAGTTGAAAACATCGCAAACGTGATCGTAATTAACTAAAAAAATAGTAGATTTTAAGTTCATAGTATGAACTTGGAAATCCCCAAATCTCAGCAAAAAAAAAAACCATCGGGAAGTGGGCCAACAAGTGCCCTAAACAGGGGTACTCAGCCATGTTTCTGCGTTGTGTATATATAAGAATCTATATATATATATATATATGTGTGTGTGTGTGTGTACATACTAAGACACATTCATGAGTCTTTCCCATTCTTTAAAGATCACATTTTAAAATCGAGGCCATCAACTTGCTGGATAACAAATTTGAGACTGAAATATGTAAAGGACGGTAACGATTTCGTTGTTGGAATATTTGCAATTTGGTATTCTTGGTAACCTCCGTGAGTCTTTTTCATTGTATATGTATCTCAATATATAGTCAGGGCCAATCTCGTTGCTGGGAGTGAAAAAAGGAACAAAAAACTCTAAAGATCGTAACGATATCGTTATCAAAAACTTTACAGCTAAAGCCGAATCATTTTCCAGAGCACCCAAAGGTTCGAACCCTCGCTTTGAGGGTTCGAACCTTCTCTTGCTGCCCATCCGGAGCCATTTTCCAGAGAGCACAAAGGTTCGACCCTCAAAGAGAGGGTTCGAACCTTTGGAGCCTGCCCTTTATGGGCCAAATTCCAAAGAGCCCGATGGTTCGAACCCTTGCTTTGAGGGTTCGAACCTTTAATTGTTGCCCTTCCGGAGCCATTTTCCAGAGAGCACAAAGGTTGGTTCGAACTAGAATTGATATTCTTTTCTTTTCTTTTTTCTTTTTACGAATCTTAATGATCTATAGATGGTTTTTAGGGGGGGGGGGGTGGTCTTTAAACTTGAATTCCTACTCATACGAACTTGAATTTTGTGCCCGACATTATTTTTTATAATGATATCGTTATCATCATTTATAGTTTCTTATCCTTTTTTGTGTCCAACAAGAAAATAATGTGACTTTATATTGAGATGCATAAAAATAAGAAAGACTCGCGATTCACTCAAATCTAGTTTTCATATTTTTCTGATAACGATATCGTTACAATTATTTATAGGTTCTTCCCCCCTTTTTTCGTCTCCAACAACAAAATGACAATGACTTTATAATGGGTGCATAAACAATGAGAAAGGCTTATGGATTTGTTGTTTGGCAACAAAAAAAAAATAGCCAAAGAGCCTTTAAATAATGTTCCATCTTCCCACAATTGAGGGCAGGATCAATTTCTATGTGTATTTATGAAATATGTCTCAAGTTTCTATCAGGTTGATATGGAAAATCTCAGTTCTTTGTTTTCTTCACATTGTGTAGGTTCCTTTTTTGTGTCACAACTCCAAAAAGAGAAATCGGTTGACTTATAAACAACATTTTCCATTCCCCTCCTGTCTGGTTGGGGGCAAAAATTAACGGCCAATCAATGGTCATACATAAAAACCTCTAAATCATTGATGAGAGAAGTGACCCAATAGTTATTCATATCAATAACATTAACAAGATATGTCTTTTCTAAATTTTTGAAGAAGAGAGTAATTTGAAGGGGAATAATACCATTTGGTTGTGTCCTTATTTATACTTCTCAGTATAAAGGAATTGTAATTTAGTTGTTTGTCACAAAAAACCGACGAATATACTATAAATATTGGTAACGATATCGTTATCATTATTTATAGATTCTTCATCCATTTTTTGTGTTGAACAACCAAATGACAATACTTTATATTGAGAACCATAAACAAGGAGAAAGACTATCGAATCTCATCCAGAATATATTTTTCAATCATTTTTTATAACGAAATCGTTACTATTATTTATAGGTTCTTGTCCATTTTTTGTGTGCATGGCCAAATGGCAATGACTTTATAATGAGATATAAAACAATGAGAAGATTAATAGAATTCACCCAGAATTGTATTTTCAAAAAAATTTAATAACAATATCGTTACCATTATTTATAGGTTTCTCATCCATTTTTTGTGT